>JBBBDQ010002154.1:0-182500 GCA_037127315.1 Ascarosepion bandense | reverse complement strand
GTTGGTTCTAAGCTTTCGGCTCAAATGAGCCATCTTCAGAGAGGTTACAACATAATAAAAAATTATCCAAATGCTGGAGAATTTTTGTCTTTATTTTGACCTGAAATTAAAGCCAAAATACGATGTTTAGAATGGTTTATGATTAAAAATAATAGACATTCATTGTCTCGTATATTTAACAGTATATGTTTAGGAAATTAACTGCTACCTTGATACACTATATATATATATATTGTGTATTTGGCCAGCAATCCTCTTTTATACAAGTTTCATTAAAGATGGCTGACAAGATACCACAGTTAAGCTATTTATTTCATTTTTTATGAACACAAAAAATAAAATAAAAAGCTTAACTACAGTACCTTGTCAGTTATCTTTAATATTTATATATAGCCATCATATCTTTATTCAAGTATATTTGGTTAAACAATTTGGACATATAATGTCCATTTAATTGTAATTCTCTTGACTTCTCTGAGTGACTGTTGATAATTAAGGAAAGTGCCATAGTTTTTTTTTGTTTTTTTTTATCAAGTACTTTCAATCTCATCTGAGATCAATGTCAGGTGTGAATTGCTAAGATAAAAAATTAATGTAATTGATAGTTGTGTTTTTTTGTAAACACTCACGAACACACTCAGTTAGAACTACCACTTAGAGCTGTCGTAGTCTGGTACACTTGCATGTCTACTTATATTTATATCTTGGTCAGTCTATGAACTTTTGAGCCAACCCTAGTATGTATATATGTAATTTTTTATACATGTATTTATAATTATCCATATACATAATTTATCTCTTTAATTTGTCATTCATAATATTTATATGCAATAATTTGTTTGTATAAGTGAAGTGTTTATGTATATGAATATTAAGGTTATTTTGATTATTTTAACAAATGTTAAGTCACTGTAACAATTTTATTTAATCATTGTGAATGTTTGCAATAGATTTTCTAGTAATGCATAGAAAATATATTAAGAGGTATTATGCGTTTTTTATTTTCATTATACTATATGGATAGCACATGTAACTTAAAAGTGAAAATAATGACATAAGATGTTGACATTCTGCATTACTTCAAACAAAACTTTAGGAACGAAATCCCCATCATTACAAAAAAATGCAATAACTGCTACTAGACTTGAAAAAAACATATTTTCCTGAAAAATTATTTTAAAATAAAGATTTTATAAATTTTATCAACTTCATTTGAAAACAATACTGGCTGTTCAGCCAATGAATGCCAGATGTTCCCTTATAGAGAAATGGCTAATACTATGATAAGTTCTATGCCATTTTTTAGTAAAATAACCATTTTTGCATGTTGTATCACAATCTATAGAATATTAGTTCAAAATGTCATTAAACAGAATTATAAATAGAGGAGTGGTTAAACGTTTCCTTATTAATCAGTTTCTATATATTTTTTGACCTTTTGTTTATAAATTGCAATAATTTAACATTGACTTATTTTTAATATCTTAACTTTGAACAATGATTCCTTAACATGCTTAATACGTTGGGTTTTAGCAGTTTTAGTCATGGTATTTAATACATTTATCATGTGTATTGTTATTGATATCGTGGTTAGGTAGATTTGTCTCAATGCGTATATATTGGCCTCCGCATTTTTCAAAAAAGTATTTTCACTAATAAAGAAGATTTAAAATTTTAATATTGTTTTTTGGTGTTTGAATTTTTGAAATTATATCTGACATTTTTTGTATAGGTGTGCTTCAATTTAGAAAATATTTTGTGAGAAAAAAGAAATAATTTCTTTTTATTAAAAATATTGTTGGGTAAATTTTGTTGTGCTCTGAATTATTCAGTACGTGTCATTTATTCAATTCTTTTTTATAACTACTTTTCTTTTGTTATCTGCAATATGAATTTTTATCATAAATGACTTGAACATACATCAAATTTCAGGTCATTTTAACTATTATTTCTACTTCAATATACAAAGGTTATCTTTATTCGACTAAATACACCCTGCATAGTATATGTCAAAAAATTAGCTCCTATAAAAAAAATAAATGAATAAATTTATTATATAACATTTATAAATGCAAATTATTACTAGAAAATTAATATCACCAGGAAAGGTTTGTTGGGCATGTATTAAATTAGGTTTATACATATATTATTTATGTGTTTCAATAAAAACACACTCGCACGCAAACATGCAGACAATAACTGACTACTGAAAATCTTTCAAAAAGTTTTGAGCAGTAAAAGCTGTGAATAAGTAAAAAATATTTAATAATCAGTATTTCATTAATGAAATCGAGGATTTGACTAAAACAGTCAGTCATACTTTTCTCTTTTGTAAACTCATATTGATTACATATAGATATGGCTTTGAAAGTATTTCTATGTATATCAGGCATAACTATATTTCTAATATATATATATATATATATATATATTGTAACAAAATTGTGGAACTCGTAGGTTTTTTAACTTGTTGTTCATGCATTTACTTTTATAAAGAGTGCTTGATACAAGCGTAGAGTGTTATATTGTAATGGTTGTTACAATGGCTTATAAATTCACAGTATCACTACACAAAAATTTTTGCATTTCGAAGCTATGTATTTTGGTCACCTCTCTTTGAGTGATCAAGTTGGTATCTTGATCACCCGAAAGGAGGCGACCAAAATACATGGTTAGCTTTGAAATGCGAAAATGTTTGTGTAGTGATACTATGAATTTATAAACCATTCTAACAACCATTACAATATACTATATATATATATATATATATATATATATATATATATGTATTTGTATGTGTGTGTATTTGTGTGTTTGTACAATATATAATAGTATTTGAATCAATAGGGAAGATGGTGAAACAATGTGAAACTTAAGACAATCTCTTAATACATAGTTTTGTCTTTCTTTCTTTTTAAACTCATGATGCCAAACAGAATGGAAGCTTTCTTCAGTGAAATGGGTCTTTGGTAAAATTTTTTTACTTTTTCTTCCCATCTTCATATATATATATATATATATATATATATATATTTCTGAGATACAGTACTGTAATTATTTACACTATTTATATTGCTTGAACTGTTGTCCTCATCTTTGATGTCATATTTACAATGTTTTGGCCGTTGTATGCTCTGGCCTTCTTCAGGAGATTGGAATTTTGAACTGAATGCTTTACTTTGTTCCCTGGAGTAGATTGTTCTAGTTCAGCCATGCTCTTCCAGATGTCTCTGTATCAGTTATCTCACTTTAACTCAACTCGCAACGTTATTGTTCACCTCTGCTGTAGCCAGTTATTGAACTGTCATGTCAGGTCACTGGATTCAACCAATGCTTTTAACTACTGAGCAATGTGTCCTTGATTAAAGCATTGGTTGAATCCATCTGGAAAAGGTATGGCTCATGGAACTTGAACAATCTATCCCCAGTGAAAGAAATAAAAGTTTTGGTCCAAAATTCCAATCACTTAAGAAATCTGGTGGCATAGAACAGCCAAACTGTCATGAATATGGCAATAAAGGTGAGGACAACAGTTTGATTAATGCAAACAATATATATATATATATATATATGATGAAAAATATATGATGGAAATATAGTTTTAAGATATGTGTAATATCACCAATATGTAAATATGAAAGAGCCCACTGAGATCAACACCAATCAATGACAGTCTGTTTAATGCTTGAAAACAATCTTCAGGCTATCTTTAGATTTTTGTGTTTTTGCCTGAAAATTACTATGACTCTTTTGGCTAGCTGTGCATATTGCACAAGAAACTAGATTAGCAACTAGATCCCACCCTTTTACAGTGAAACCGATAAAATGCAACCGAAACTTCTACTCCAACAGTTTCTTTTTTTTCACACTTCCCGACTGTGGAATTCCCTTCCACATGATTGCTTCCCTGATGGCTACAATCTCCAGGAGTTTAAATGTAAGGTCAATAGACACCTCCTAACACACTAACTCACTCCCATTCTTTCAAACACTCTTCCCATCTGCCCATCCCTCATCCTTACCCATCTATCACCTTCCTTCTGATATTTCCTATACCTAACCACTCCTCCTCTTTACCTTCCCCTATGTAGCCCCATGTGCAATAGTGGCAATGGAATGCCTTGCTTGGGGTGAAATGATTAAAAATAAAAAAATGCATGTCGATCACCACGGCATTAATAGAAGTTAAAGAAGTAGAAATCAGCCTTTCCCATTTTATTTATTTATTTTTTTGCTTAGTGTAATGGTGAGGGATATTTATGATCATAATCTCTAAATTGTTTATCTATGCTGCTTGAGTGATTGGAGAAGGAGTGCATATCAATAGGCATTGTTTACTTATTCATTTACAGCCATGACTGATAGATTCCTTATTTGCATATTTATAATACACACACAAACATACACATACACACACATTATATATATATAAATATTTATATATTTTTTATTTTATTAATTTATATTAATTATTTATTAGTTGTATATTTTTTCATGTTTTTTTTGGTATTAGAAACAAATTTTATTAGATTTAGGTTATAATATTCTAATGTAGTCTTTTTTGTCATGATATGGTTGTATTTAGTGGAGAAGGAATTCGTTTTCATATTTGCATCTGGAAATGATTTCTGATTTTTTCTTTAGAAGTTCATTGTGTGTTAGTCTTCAAACAATTTTTAACAGTTATTATTATTCTATGCTACTCTTTCTTGGAGTCAGTATATTCCCCTCTTGCCTTAATGATACACAAACATTTTCATAAGAAAGATATTTCAACTTAAAATCCCTAGTGCAAAGGGGGGTAACTCTATATGGCAAAACTTATAGGCATTACATTCAAGATACATGCATGTATGCTGAAGACACCACCGTTTACTATCACCTTGAGCTAAAATCTGCTGAGGTTGACAAAGCAAACCTTGCTACCGAGCTTGAGAAGGACCTCCAATCTGTGGTGGACTGGGGTAAGAAATGGCTCATGAATTTTAATGCTTCCAAAACAAAGCTGCTATCTATTAACCATCATAGACAATCACTCCTACCCACCATTAGCATGGGTCAAACTAGCCTCCCTGAGAGTAAAACACTATGCCTCCATGGCCTCACACTCTCAGCAGACCTCAAGTGGAATGACTATATCAAATCCATTGCTAAATCCACTGCTAAGAAGGTTGGTTCACTGTGCAGGGCCAGGAAGTTTTTTTCCATCTGAGTCCATCTCGCACATATATAAATCTACCATCCACCCGTGTATTGAATACTGCTGCCACATCTGGTCGGTTGCCCCTGCTATTCACCTCGGGGTTCTTGACAAAATCCAACAGAGAATCTGTAATGTGATTTATACCAACTTGGCAGCTCAGCTGTAGTCGCTAACTCACTGGTGTGACATGGCTTCCCTGTGCCTCTTCTATAAATACTTTCACGGCTTCTGTTCCAATGAACTTAGCTCACTGGTGCCACATAGATATGAATTTACATGAGTTACTAGATTAGCAACTAGGTCCCATCCTTTTACAGTGAAACCAATAAAATGTAACCGCAACTTCTACTCTAACAGCTTCTTTTCATGCACTTCCCATTTGTGGAATTCCCTTCCATATACTTGCTTCCCCAACAGCTACAATCTCCAGGAATTTAAATGTAAGGTCAATAGACATCTATCTCACTAACTCGCATCCATTCTCTCCAACTTTTTTTTCCATCTACTCCACCCCCATTCTCAGTATTCTCATCTGTCTATTACCCTCCTCCTGACATTTTCTATAACTAACCCCTCTTTCCCCTGTGTAGCCCCTTGAGCAACAGTGGCAGTAGAATGCCTTGCTTAGGGTGAGGTGATTAAAACAAAATACACTTAGCATACTTTTATATAAAGTTAATGATAAAATGACGGATATGAAATACCTGAAACAAGCTAGGTAAGATAGAAATTAGCTAGGTGCTGAACATTTTATTCATTTGTTAATGTTTCATTCAGTAAGAACAACAGAACAACAGATTTTATATATTCCATTTTATATGTAAATGAGATATAACTTTTACGCATGGTATTTTCCTGAGCCTCCCCACAAAAGCCAATTTTTGTATGGGGCATTCTGAGGATACAATAAGGCAAAAATTCCCCATAGATCCTGCATAGGCACAATCGAGCTTTTGTCTGCTTTTCCCCAGACATGATAGAGAGTCTGACAAGGTTGAGTGCAGAAGGAACTCTTACAACCCTTACACGTATGGGCATTCACATATATAAATATATAACACTCTCATATGTGAGCGCGTGTGTGTGTATGTGTGTGTATACATTTGCACATATAGATCCCCTGTATTATTGTTCAATTTTTGTTTATGAGAAGAGATTTCAGTTAAATCTGGAACTTTTAAAGATCTCTTCTATAGAACCATGTTTTTTGCCAAACCTGAAAATGCATGCATTTGGCATGAAATTTATGTTTGAAATTTAATATTTGAAATTGAATATTTGAAATTGAATATTTGAAATTTAATGATATGCAACAAAACTTTAGAATAATTTTAAAACATTTAACATAGCATGTTTTGAAATACTTTCATCTCCTTTTAAAGTTTAAAATCAATACTGCAAAAATATGTCCATCAACAAATAAAAATATTGGAATCTTTCAATTTTATAAAAAATTAAAATCATTTTAAAAAATTGGAGCTAATTTTAAGACATAAATGCAATACTTGTTGGAATAAACCAACTGCAGCCCAAGGCTAGATTCATGGATGCATGGTGATAAATAGACTCACTAACATTGTTTTGTAAGACGACACTGCACACCGTCACTCTGCAGTACATGTGTTAATCAAGAAATAGATCTATATATGTATAATTCTGCATCGAATAATTATCTACTTATATATGTGTACAGACACACACACACACACACACATGTGCACATGCATCTATGTGTGTGTGTGTGTGTGTGTGTGTGTGTGTGTGTGTGTAACAAAAAGTAAAACTACTTAGTGGTGCATTTTGTTCCCCAAAATAACTTCTTCAGACTAATAATAATTTTTACTGATAGAGTAAGTCTAAAATATATATATATATATATATATATATATATATATATATATATATATATATATATTTATGGTCTCACACCCTGATTGAGCACTCTGGAAGAATGGTAGGCTTTGAAAAACAGTAGCTACTCTGGCATGTACACATCGCTCATTCAGTAAAATGAATTAGAGCACTCTGGCTATTGGGCGTGTATAATGATAATATATGCGCTAAAAGGTCTGCCTTCTTCCACCGAACACCCCATAGCCCAGATGTAGAATCACCGACTGACGCCAATTCGGTCGGGTTTCAATCCTGTGTTAAAAAGCAATCAGAGTCTAATCGTACTGATGAGCTGTGATACATTGAAACAGATCTGTCTGTGGATGACTATATATATATATATATATATATATATATATATATATAATCTTTGATAGAAGCCTTCCGAGAAGAGAAAAATGGTGGGGGGAGAAATACAACAATTGATGATTATTGTTCTCCAACCAAAATGCACTCTCTCTATATATATATTTATAAGTTTGACTTTTTCAGTAATGCTAGAAAAAACATGGCACTCAGGAATTTTCCCATTTTATCATTCATTTATTCCCATTACACATGTATACAAATATATATATATATATTTAAAACAAGTTGTGTTAAACGATAGAAACAACAAAGTCTCATATATTTTCTTTTGAAATTTTTCATATTTTCTGAATAGACTTTTTATTTCCAAATTATATTTGTATAAAAATTGTTCAAAGGTTGTCCTAGTACTCACGAACGTCATCGTTCATCATCTAAATACTAGGACAACCTTTGGGCAATTTTTCTACAAGTATAATTCAGAAATAAAAAGTCTAATCAGAAAATATGCAAAAATAATTTGGAAATAAAAAGTTTAATCAAAAAATATGAAAAAATTCAAAAGAAATTATATAAGACTATAACTTGTTTAAAAGAAAAGATGCTGCCAAAATATACATACTTTATATATATATATATATATATATATATATGCTTGCATTGAGTCTTATATAATATTTTGGTGTTACCTATTAAAATTTGTTTTATGTTAATATGATTTTGATTATTTGTGATTTTTTTATCTATATGTGTGCAAAATGCACTAAATTTTAACAAATGACAAGTCAACCTTTGAGACAGTGTGGTGCATGTGTAGCCAATGTAAGAATTTAATGTTTTTTGTTGATCGTTAATATTGCAGATACAATCTTATACCTTTGATTGCATTGAGTTCTTTATAAAATTTTATTAAAATGTGTTGTATGTCAATTTTATTTTTGGTTATTTGTGATATTAAGATTGTATCTCCAACACTAGCAATCAACAAACAACATTAAATTCTTACATTGGCCACACATGCACCACACTCTCTTGTAGGTTCACTTGTCAATTTATCAAAAATTAGTGCAATCCATGCACATATAGATCAATATATCATATATAACTACTATATGTATGTGTGTGTGTGTGGGGGGGGGGCACATATCTATGTATGTGTGTGAGGGTGTTTGTATGTATGTTTTCAGTCAACACATCAGTGTTTCCTCAGCTAAAGAATGACCTTGATTAACACATATATGCATTTCTCTTGATGAAGAACAGAGACTAAAAATCACTAATATATAAATATAATTATTTTCTAACATCATGAAGCTTCCAGGAAAGTTCATGCCTGTAATACAATGATTAAAAAAGAAAATCACATAACTCAGAAATATTCTCTAACTGGACTGGCTGCAAACGTTTGATTATGCATTCAGAACTTTGCTGATTGTTTTATTCAGAATTTTAAAATTTCTTTTGTCATTTCCTAAGTTCTAATCAATCTGGCATGAGATAATTCCATTTAAATCATCTTGATCAGTAGGCGATATCAAAATATAGGGTATATAGTTTGAAAAAAATGTTTCTATCATTGATTTGAAATATTATTTTCAGTTTTTTTAAAGAATTAGCAAGTTCTTATGATCTTTCTGTCTGTTTACATTATCAACCACACTTATTGCATGTCTGTTTGCTTTTTTATATTGGGGAGACTATCTTTTTAAAAAAACATAATCAGTAACTGTGCATTGTTAATTTTAATGTCTGAAACAATTTCTGCATACCAACTGAATTATTTTCCTTAGATTTTTTTATGTATCTCATATTCTGAACCCTTCTTTAGATGTGAAAAGTCATCTTCATGAGTTTATTGACCTCAGATGATATTCCATTTAAATTTAAATTTATCTGTGATTTTTTTTTTTTGTAGTAATTAAATAGATGTTACAATAAATTATCCTGTGTTGTGAATAGTATTTTTTATTTTATTTCTGGTCCGTGATTTTTCAAAACCAAAGCAGAATGCAGAAAACAAAGCTTTGTAAAGAAATCTACAGGAAATGAAAACATGGTAATTCAGTGTTTGCTATACAGAAATTGTATATGACATTAAAATCTACAATACCTTAACATTTTCTTTTTTTTATTTTGGGATATTATAAAATTTGAAACTAAATGAGATTTTTTACTTTTTGTGAAAGGTATTTAAAATTTATTGAAAGAAGTATAAGTATCAGTAAGTGCTTTTAGTTGCTTATTTTGTGAAAGAGTTTGGTATTTTAGATTCTAGAGGTGCCAATATAAACAAAAGTTATTTAGAAGAATTGCTTTGTTTTGAATACCTAACAGACTGGGGCATAGTCACCGACGAAGATTCCCACATAGAGCTGTTCAGTAGGTCACTGTAGTGAAGATTCTCAATACACTGCAAGAGAAAAAACATAGGTGTTATTAGTTGAGAACTACTGAATGAGGATTTCAACAACTTGACATGCTTTTGTTTTCATATTATTAAGCTGCAGCTAAACCACCCACCCACACACACACACACACACACACATAGACACACACACACACACACACATCATACAATAATTCTGCTTGTTCCTTCATTAGTTAGTTACTTAGTTCCTCTGTCCGTTACATCACTGAAGAAAGATAACACACTTACTCTCTACATGAGCTTTTTCTTCCCTTCTATCTTTTTAAATGCTACTCTCCTCAGCCTTTCTCTCACCTTTGCCAAACGAAAGGGTAGTAAAGAGTGAGAGTGTTGGAGGAAAGAGCCTATAGCATAACCGTAGCAGTAGCAGCTTAAGCTGGTGGTTGTAGCAGTAATTGTGTGTGTGTGTACTGTACAATATAGTAAAAATAGGTAGGTTTGTTATCATATCTCATGACCTAATAATGAAATTTCTGGCCTCTATACCCTTGGCCATTACTCAGTTGGTCTTTTCTGTTTACAATGGACACAGGAGCCATGATTTTTCAGTAATAAAAAAAAACATTTTCTCTTTCAAAATCTATTTCTTTTTAAATTTGGTAACTATGGAAGGAACAAGCAGAATTATTATATAATGATGATTATGGTCTAAAATAATTCTGATAATTTAGAATTGATCTCTTTCCTACTTTTAAAAGTTCTGTCTCAAAGAAAAGGTCTCTAATGTGAGTAAATGAAAAACGAAGGGATGAGCGATTATGGAAAAGTAGGATAACCTGGCAGTTTTAGATATTTTTTTTCTGCTGACTAAAATTAGAGATTTGGGTCAGAAAATAAATAAACAAATAAATATATAAAAAGTTACTCTCCTGAGATATCCTATGGAAGTCGATACTTTGTTGGGGTTCAGAAAGTAATTTTTGGAAAACTGATCACCCAAGTGTCTATCACATATGGCACTGAACTGACTGTTACTTTCCCTAGAAGATAAAAGGGTTTGTGTAGGCACACGCACCCCTACCTGTAAAAAAGACAAGTTACAGAAGCATCAACAACCCTCTCGTCAATGGCCAGAGGATCTCTGAAGACGTTACCATCATTTGTAGTATGACAAAGTAAAATTTTTCCAGGAAATCATAATTATCCTTCTGTGGAAATTCCATGGGTTCTGCTAACACACATAAATATATGAGGAAATGCAGGAAGGTTATTTGCCAAGTCCACTCACAAGAATTAGTCAAGATAGAGAATTTGCCCGGTTCACACTCCACCCACATCTATTGAACAGGTGAAGAGGCTCATCCCTTGTTCCCTGTTTAGGATGTGGTTTCCGGCTTTCTCTTTTCCAATCTTTTTACTCTTTTCTTTTTTCTTTTTCAATTGGAGTAGATAGACTAAACTATCGCCCGGTTCACACTCCACCCATATTTATTGAACAGGTGAAGAGGCTTATCCCTTGTTCCCTGTCTAGGATGTGGTTTCTGACTTTCTCTTTTCCAATCTTTTCACTTTTATGTAGGCCCCTGTGCCTCAGTGGTGTTACCACCTTGCTCAGGGTGATATGATTAAAAAAAAAAAATTACTGAAAAAAAAATTACTGAATAAGGTTGCTGTATAATCATAAGAGAAGGTAATAAGAGCAGAGTTTTTTTTTAATCATTTCACCCCAAGCAAGGTGGTAATGCCACTGATGTGCAGGGGGTTACTTAAGAGAAAAAGATTAGATAGGAGGAGAGTAAAGAGAAAGATGAACCAGTTACAGGGCATGTCAGAGAAGGGAGCAAGAGAAGGATGGGAATACAGGTGTGATGACAGTTGCAAAGGTAGAGAGAAAGGAAAAGACATACAGGGTGATGTAGAAAGAACTAGAGTCAATTGGTTAAGAGATGGGTATTGACATTGCATTTAAATTCATGGAGGTTGTAGCCATCAAGAAAGCAAGAATATGGAAGAGATTTCCACAGGTGGGAATTGCAAGAAAAGAAGCTGCTGGAGTAGAATAGTTGGCTGCATTTGGTTGATCTAACTGTGAATGGGTGGGACCTAGTTGCCAGTCTGGTTGCACAAGAAAACTCCTGTGGCAGGGGCACCAGTGACTTAAGTTCGTCGGAGCAGAAGCCATGAAAATATTTATAGAACAGACAGAGGGAAGCCACATCCTGTCAGTGAGAAAGTGGCTGGAGTTAAGCCACCAAGTTGGTACCTGTTACATTACTGATTCTCCTTTGGAGTCTGTCGAGAACACTGAGATAAACAGTGGGGGTGCCTGACCATATATGACAGCAGTACTTCATGCATGAATGGATGGTTGATTTGTATGTGTGCAAGATGGATTCAGGCAGAAAAAACATCCTGGCACGACACAGTGATCCAACCTTCCTAGCAGTGAATTTGGCTATTGACTCAATGTAATGATTCCACTTGAGATCGGAAGATAGGGTAAGGCCGAGGCGGTGCAGTATGTTGCTTTCAGGGAGACTTGCTTATTCCATGCTTATGAGAGGCAGGAGGGGTTATGATGATATGTAGGATAGATAACAGTTTAACCCAAGACTTGAAAAGGTTAAGATTGTAGTTATCATAGAAGAATCCTCTTGGGAATTTATTTCACAAAGTAGTGGCTTTTGGGAAGAAGCTGTCTGAGTGGAACTTCTTCCTTGACAATTTTTTTTAATCAAGGCATTCCACTGTGCATGGGGCTACATAGGGGAAGGTAAAGAGAAGGAGTGGTTAGACATAGGGAATGTCAGGAGGAAGGTGACAGATGAGTAAGGATAGCGAGGATGAGGGTTAGGCAGATGGGAAGAGTGCTTGATAGAATGGGAGCAGGTTAGTGTGTTAGGAGGTGTCTATTGACCTTACATTTAAATTCCTGGAGATTGTAGCCGTCGGGGAAGCAATCGTTTGGAAGAGAATTCCACAGTCGGGAAGTGTGAGGAAAGAAACTGTTGGAGTAGAAGTTACGGTTGCAATGAAGAGTGAGGATGAATTGACCCTTTGTATCTGGCATGATAGTTCCTATCTGTAAATGTCTGAACTTGTAGAACAAAGATTGTTGTTTGTCTAATTATTTGACATAGAAATATTCATATAGAATGGCAATAGGTTTGCAATGTTTCATCTGTGAGGGTAAGGGCTGTAGGGTGGAAAATAATTTATCACCCTTAAGATAACCTTCTTGAGCTTTGTCAAATAAAATGGGAATTGGGCCACTTCAGTCCAGAAATGATCTGGCTGATCCGACTCATGTAAGGATAGAGCATGGAAGCAGAAGTCAGGTACTTTCTGGTTGTTGGGACGCCCGCGCCTATTCGGCTATAATGGACTATTCCATTACTATGTAAAGTAATGGTGGCATCTACGTAGGTAGAGTGTGCCGAGCAGCCGATCAACAAGTCAGTCGTAGACTTCCGGTGATGACCCGGAAGTACCCATTGCTCATACTATGTCTTACGACGGCTGAGACGATTAACCTTTATTTTTGTATTGGATACTAATAACCTTTGTAAATACTATTTTCACGGAATACAACAATTAACCTATTCCTGTTGTTGAGTTATTTATTCTTACTCATGACATAACACTGGTGTGGTACAAGTAACTGGTCAACTCAGTAAAACTCAGTTGTACTTTAAATGAATATGGCTATTTAAACCAGACAAACTTTTAAAACTAAATATATATATATATATGTATACATATACAAAGATAAAATAGTATAGTACAAGGAAGTTTATTGATTATCAGTTCAGAAAACAGAATTGGTTATTCAAATGTTCTCAGAAAATAAATATTTAAAAGGATTAGAAAAATTCTCAGTTCTTGTTCAAAATTATTGATTGTCTGAAATTTACTTCACCAAGTAAAGAATATCCACATGATGTTATGAAGGAGAAAGACCCAATTTCTATTCATAGTTACAAAAATCCTTTAGCCAGAAATATTACCAATCTTGCAGCAAGCAAGTAAAATCTTTTACTCTTATTTAAAAAATAAAAAGTTTGATGGGAATAATTCAGTGTAAGATACAATATGATGAACAACCAACTTGTATCCAACTGATAAAAGATCCGTTTAAATCATGTTTAATTATACCTTTCATCAAAGTAAAGCAGGAAATGAAATTGAAAATTGAACAAAACTAAAGCATAGACTTACACATCTTTGTTTATAAAAATATATAAAACTGAAATCTGTAGTTTTAAAGAGCGAACGGTTTGGGGGACACCCTCTGGATTGTGAAGGATTGTACGTTTTTCATAATTAATTTACTAACTCACTTCAGTCCAAAAGAGCTTTCTCTTCCTGAAGGCTTCAGTAATAATAATAATTAAATTCACCCATTAGCGCATAAAGTTTTTTGTAAAATTTCATCTCTTTTATGCCTAATCTACCATGCTGGCTAATTTTAATCTTGGGATTGGTGGATTTAAAATTTTAGATACTGTTAGGGCGCCACTCCTATTTGACTACAAATGGACTGTTCCCATTGCTATATATAGCAATGGTGGATTCTCTACAGGGGAGTCGCTTGACAGTCACTAGACTGACGACTCTACGACACTGTCAGTTCTCTGCCTTCGGGTAGAGGGCGCTCTCTGCTTCCGAGCAGAGAGCAATAACCCAGTCGTGGTTCCGCCGAAGGGTAGAACCACGACTGGGGAAAAATAGACAGACATTTTTTGGCCCGGCTATATGGCCGGGAATACCCACTATAAAATGACCATGTGTCACATCCAGCCTACGTGGGAGGGCTAGTAAATACAGTCGTAGACAGTCACTAGACTGATGACTCTACGACACTGTCAGCTCTCTGCCTTCGGGTAGAGGGCGCTCTCTGCTTCCGAGCAGAGAGTATTAACACAGTCGTGTTTCCGCCGAAGGGTAGAAGCACGACTGGGGAATAATAGACAGACATTTTTTGGCCGGGCCATATAGCCCGGAAAGCCCAGATATAAACTGACCATGTGTCATATGTTGCCCTTACTGGGAGGGACAGCTAAATAATGTCGTAGAGAGTCACTTGAGAGTCTCTAATAAGTTACTGAAGAGTCAGTGCAAGTCAGTGAAGAGTTAGTCACACTTCCAGTGGCGTACTGGAAGTAATCACATATACACACGTCTTACGACGGATTGGACTCTTGTATCTTTTCTATTGTAAATATTACTAATCACTTCTGTACATACTAGCCGTCTTTCCATGGAATACAGCTTATATTCTGATTCTGTTGTTGAGTTATTCATTTATACTTAACGACATAACAGATACGATACCACCTCTATAAAAAAGTTGGACATAATGAGTTAAATAGTTTCAGCATCATAGCTTAGTGAGAGTTAGTTAAACCAAAGAAAGTAGGAAACTTACTAATTGTTAAATCCAGAGTGTCACCCCCAAACTTTTGGCCGAGAGTTTATATCTGACACATTTCACAGTATATAAACAAATAAGTAATTAAAAGTGAAGAATTAACTCAAAGTAAAACTTGTAGCCACACGTAACCATTAGTCTAAAATTATAATCACTGAAAAAAATCAAAGCAGGCCAATTATGGAGTTTTCAGATTAAGCAACGAGTAGCAAATTGGGCCACATTTCTGAGCCCATTGCTAATAACTTTTTAATTTACTTCCTTGTCATTAAAAGCATAAATTCTTCTATATGCTCTGTCTCTTCAGGACATGGGCAATCATAACTCCAGTCCTTCATTGTTCAAAGCCAAATTTTCTTTCCCATACAGTTCCTCGGAATTCTTGTTTTGGCATTCATTACCTTTGCTCCTGTTGCCTTCAGTATGTCCTGTGAGTATTGAATTCTTCAAGACCTCTTTCCTCATTATATGTCCTAGAAATTTCAACTCTTTCTCAAGCGTCCTTTTTGTTTCCATTTTCTTTGAAACTTCCATGCTTACATGTTTCATCCATTCTCAACATCTTTTAGAACCATATTCATTGCATTCACTTATGTGTAAATACCCTTGGGAAAAGTATTAATCCGTCTCTTCCTTTCAGTTAAGGGTTAAATAACAGGACAGATTGGGTTCTATAGCCTTGGTCGGTAACCAGTCTACTGCAGAAAGCAATGGCAACCTACTGCAGGATAATATTCTGCCCAGTTAGTCATGTCTCGAAAGAGACATGATTGCCCAAGCGTGTATCACGTATGACAAATTAATCTTAAGAAACAAGCAAATTAATTTTCAAGCGATAAACAAATTAGATACCCAGAATTTTTGCAGTTTTCAAAAAGTCAATTATTCTCCAGAAAAAAGAAATTTCAATGATAAGAATAATTATTTATAGCAAGCATTGATAAACAATAGCAGTATAGTGTAAAATTCAAAATATTTTTAAATCAGTCATCTAAATCCTTTTGTTGTTATTTGGTGTATTCTGACTTACGTGCTTGCCCACAAATATGATATGAGTCGTTAGTATTTAATGACATTTCATAGTTGGTCAGTGGTCTGGCACAATGACTTCCCATATGATTTACAGATCCTCCTTTGTATTTTGTCAAGAAGCCCAAGGAGAGCAGCAGGGGCACCCGACCAGATATGGCAGCAATATTCAATACACGGGTGGATGGTAGATTTGTATATGTGCAGAATAGATTCAGGTGGGAAAAACTTCCTGGCCCTGCACAGAGCCGACTTTCATAGCAGCAGATTTGGCAATGGATTCGATTGGAGATTAACAAAGTCTGCATGTGGGCTAAATTGTTTAAACAAGGACGGAGCAATGTTGAGGATGAAGACAGGCCTGCAAGGCCTACAGAAGTGAGATCTCCTGAGGTGATCAACTCAGTCAATGACCTCATTCAGTCTGACAGAAGGGTGACAGTAGATGACATTGCAAGGACTTTGAGGCTATCTGTTAGGACATCACATCAAATTATCCATGATGACCTTGCCTACTTGAAGGTCAGCTGCCGGTGGGTGCCAAAGATGCAGACCATCAACGAGCTGGGCTGGGAACTGCTCCCTTATCCCCTTTACAGCCCGGACCTTGCCTCTTTAGACTTTTACCTGTTTGGTCACTTGAAAGTGTTCACAAGAGGCATGAAGTTTGAAAGTGACGATGAAGTCAAAAGTGCTGTGAGCGATTGGCTGAGACATGAGTCCAAAGATTTTTGCTGAAGGAATACGGAAGCTTGTGCACAGATGAGAAAAGTGTGTGATACTGCTGGGAGACTACGTTGAAAATTTAAAAAAAAAAGTAAGCTTCTGTCTGTATTAGAAGTCCTTATACCAAAAAATTAACCTTATTTATTGAATGACCCTCGTATATTTATTCTGGATGGATGGATGGATGGATTGATTGATTGATTGATTGACTGATTTTTTGCAGCTTATCAACCTTTTCCAGGTTATTTAAAGCCAGAAAATAGTTTCAGATTGTGCAGTTATTGTGAAAATAATAATGATTTACTGACACAAGCCCTACTAATTAACCCATAGTTGAAGGAGAGGAGATGCATTCATACCTTTCACGAGAGTATTTGCACATTAATGAATATAACAAACTGACTGGAATTTGAACTTGGCTTTCTGATTTCTAATTCTGAGCTACACCACCGACATATTCAAACTTACAGCATTTGGTATTCTGAATTGGTCATCCATCTAGGTACGGACCAGGCTTGACATTGCCTAACTTGATAGTAAGAAAATCTGTGTTTCAAAGCAATATGGCAATAAGATTTCATTTATCTGGAATCTATTGCAGAGTTTGATTCTCTTTCCATATTTTGTCTGCTATACTGATTTGTTATGATGTTTTGTGTTCCTCAAGTTTCTGATATAGTTTCCACATATGTAAAAATATGATATAGATGTCGTTTTTGCCCAGGTTTTTCCTTTCTTTTTTTTTTTGACCAACTTTAGTATAGAAAAATTTGCAAATAGAAGATTTACTATTCAATACCATCCTGATCTTTATAATATACAAAGAAGATATATACGCGAACAAGTTGAATACAAAAATAAAAAATTCAGTTGATAAAAATAAGCATCACTTCCAATTTGTAAGAGTCGAACAGTAAAAAGTACAGACTGCTATGGATTTTACTAGTGTCTCTAAATAGGGTAACAAGAGAGTAAATCAACAGAATGACATATGTTGATTCTGAAACAGTAAAAAGGTACAGACTAATATGGATATTACTATTGTCAATAGGGTAACAAGAGAGTAAATCAAAAGAATGACATATGTTGATTCTGAAACAGTAACAAGGTACAAACTAATATGGATATTACTATTGTCTCAAAATAGAGTATTAAGAGAGCAAATCAACAGAATGATGTATGTTGATTCTGAAACTGTAAAAAGTACAAACTAATATGGATATTACTATTGTCTCTGAATAGGGTAACAAGAGAGTAAATCAACAGAATGACATAAGCTTGATTCTGAAACAGTAAAAAGGTACAGACTAATATAGATCTTGCTAGTGTCTCAAATAGGGTAACCAGACAGTAAAACAACAGAATGACATACGTTGATTCTGAAACAGTAAAAAGGTACAGACTAATATGGATATGACTATTGTCTCCAAATAGGGTAATAAGAGAGTAAACAAGAGAATGACATATGTTGATTCTGAAACAGTAAAAAGTACAAACTATTATAAATATTACTATTGTCTCTAAATAGGGTAACAAGAGCGTAAATCAACAGAATGACATACATTGAATATGAAACCGTAAAAAGTACAGACTAATATGGATATTACTATTGTTTCTAAATATTGTAGCAAGTGAGTCAATCAACAGAATGATATAAGTTGATTCTGAAACAGTAAAAATGTACAGACTAATATAGATATTATTACTGCCTGTAAATAGTGTAACAAGAGAGTATATCGACAGAATGACACACGTTCATTCTGAAACAGTAAAAAGTATAAAATAATAAGGATATTACTATTGTCTCTATATAGGATAACAAGAGAGTAAATCAACAGTATGACATACATTGATTCTAAAACAGTAAAAAGGTTCTGACTAATATGGATAATTACTATTGTCTCTGAATAGGGTAACAAGAGAATAAATCAACAGAATGACATACGTTGATTCTGAAACAGTGAAAAGGTACAAACTAATATGGATCTTGCTAGTGTCTCTAAATAGGGTAACAAGAGAGTAAATCAACAGAATGACATTTGTTGATTTTAAACAGTAGAGAGTACAATCTAATATGGATATTACTATTGTTTCTAAATATTGTAGTAAGTGAGTCAATCAACAGAATGATATAAGTTGATTCTGAAACAGTAAAAAGGTACAGACTAAGATGGATAATTACTATTGTTTCTAAATAGTGTAACAAGAGAATAAATCAACAGAATGACATACATTGATTCTGAAACAGTAAAAAGTACAAACTATTATGGGTATTACTATTGTTTCTAAATAGGGTAACAAGAGAGTAAATCAACAGAATGATATATGTTGATTCTGAAAGAGTAAAATGTACAAACTCTTATGGATATTACTATTGTCTCTAAATAGGGTAAGAAGATATTAAATCAACAGAATGACATATGTTGATTCTTAAACAGTAAAAAGGTACAGACTAATATGGATATTACTCTTGTCTCTAAATATGGTAACAAGAGTGTAATTCAAACATAATCACATACAATGATTCTGAAACAGTGAAAAGTACAAACTAATATGGATAATTCTATTGTTTCTAAATATTGTAACAAGGGAGTAAATCAACAGAATGATATACATTCATTCTGAAACAGTAAAAAGTACAAACTAATATGGTTTTTTTCTATTTTCTCTAAATAGGGTAGCAAGTGAGTAAATCAACAGAATGATATCCGTTGATTCTTAAGCAGTAAAAAGGTACAGACTTATATGGATATTACTATTGTCTCTAAATAGGTTAATGACATACGTTGATTCTGAAATAGTAAGAATGTACAGACTAATAAAGATATTATTATTGCCTGTAAATAGTGTAACAAGATAGTAAATCAACAGAATGACATACGTTGATTCTTAAGCAAGTAAAAAGGTACAGACTTATATGGATATTACTATTGTCTCTAAATAGTATAACAAGAGAGTAAATTAACAGAATGACATACATTGATTCTGAAAGAGTAAAAAGTACAAACTATTATGGGTATTACTATTGTTTCTAAATAGGGTAACAAGAGAGTAAATCAACAGAATGATATACGTTGATTCTGAAAGAGTAAAATGTACAAACTCTTATGGATATTACTATTGCCTCTAAACAGGGTAACAAGAGAACAATTCAACAGAATGGCATATGTTGATTCTGTAACAGTAAAAAGTGCAATCTAATATGGTTATTGCTATTGTCTCTAAATAGGGTAACGAGAGAGAAAATCAACAGAATGATATACTGTGTTTCTGAAACAGTAAAAACGTACAGACTAATATGGATATTACTATTGTCTCTAAATAGGTTAAGAAGAGAGGAAATCAACAGAACGACATATGTTGGTTCTCTAAAGCAGAAGAAGCTTTTCTTTAGCTGAGCTTCAAAATTACTTATATGAAACAATTTCCATGTTATTATTATTTGATAAAAGTGAAAGTTTTAATTTTATGGCCAAAGAGAATAAAATAAAATATCTTATGTATAATTAATCCAACCTACCAATAAGTCTGTAATTAAATTATTTAAGACTGACTTAATTAAAAATAACTAAAAAGGAAAAAACAACTACAGTATTGGGCAATCTAAAATTACAAGCAAGAAAGAAAGAGAAAAGAAAAAAATAAAGCAAAACTAAACAGAATAAGCAAATCAGTTATCGCTCTTCATTTGTCAGAACTTGATCAAGAAAATTAAAATTTTTGAGCATCCCAACTGAAAAAAAGTCAGCGTGAAGAAGAAAATGTGCATACATTAGTAACATATGTTGAAACATTTCTATATTTTTTACAAACAAATCACATTCAGTCCTAACAACCATTTCTTACATTTATATATGGATGGGTGTTTTAATTTTTTTAAAAATTATTCAATTATTTTTAAATTATAGTTGAAATGCAATCCTCATAAAATTGAAAACATGTCCTCTTGGAATAATGAAGCACAATCCTGATTCCTTTTGAGTTGGTATGCACACAAATTTTACTTTCTTTGATCGAGTTCTGACAACGGAGGAGCGATAACCAGTTAACTTATTCTGTTGTTCTTTTTCTGTTCATTTTTTTCTTTTTTCTTTTCTTTCTTGTTCCTCATTTTATATTGCCGACTATCACAGTTGTAATTTTCCCTTTTTCTTTCTCTTTAATTATGTCCGTTTCTGTTGCTTAAATTTTGTAACTCTAATAAGATCATCAAGATCTGCAAATTAAAAATGCATAAAATTTTTTTTTTCTTTTTTTAAATCATATCTGACACAATCAAATGAAAAATTATAAAAGTTATAGTGAATGATTCAAATTTTAAGTATTTGAGTTTTTGGCATAAAATCATTTAATTAGGAAAAAAGTGAAAATTTTGACAATGTTTGTTTCATCCTGTATGTCAAACAAAGAAGGATGTGAATTTTATACTCACCTGACTGATCTCACTACACCAAGCGGCTTTCTCTTGTGGAGTGGCAGCAAC
Source organism: Ascarosepion bandense (assembly GCA_037127315.1). Lineage (NCBI taxonomy): Eukaryota > Metazoa > Mollusca > Cephalopoda > Sepiida > Sepiidae > Ascarosepion > Ascarosepion bandense. Next base: position 161,058 of record JBBBDQ010002154.1, on the reverse strand, counting down.
GAGCGACAAAGTCGACGGAGGGCCACTTTTAGAATCTATTATAAGGCGGAATTCAAGTCCATGGTGGTCAGATGATCTATCTTTGCCTTCTGTCTGACTAACCAGAGTGTTCGGGCCAAGGGTCTGACTTCCAAAGCTCCCTACAGAGTCAAGGGAATAAGCTGCAAGAAAAATAATCAGTTATGCTTTAGAAATGACTTACTTTTTGATAATTAGAATTTTAAAGTACAGTGGAATCTCTACTTACAAAAGGCTATACTTACGAAATTTTCAGGTTACGAAACGCCTCTTCGGAAAAATATTGCCTCTTGTTACGAAAGAAATTTCAGGATACGAAATGCAAAAATTTCAAAATACATGCTGATACTCACAGCACCCAGAGTCCACCTCATTGCCTCCTCGTCTCTCACTAACTCCACTCACCGTTGTCTTCGTATAGTTTCCCAACCCCAAAGGTAAATGTATTTTTTATGCTTTACTTTATTCTCTTTATTCTTTGTTTTTTTATTCTTGACATTATTTACAAATCTCATTTTAATGTTTATTGTGCAGTAATCTAATTCTCACATGGATTTGTTACAGGTTTTGAGGCATTTTTATAATTTACTAGCAGTATAGACCGGCGTTGCCCGGGTGTAATGAAAGCTTTAAAACTAATCCATGGTCCTGAACTCAGACTCAGCCTAAAGAATATTTGTGTGAAGTTTAGTGAAAATTGGATCAAAATTGTGGATTTGTATAAAGAACATACAGAGATAAACAGACACACACACAAACATCTTGCTTTATATATATATATATATATATATATATATATATATATATATATCAATTTTCTGCACTATTGTAAGAACTGCAACCTTGAAACTTCTGAATATCGTTTCTTATGTCTTTGTCTATGAGTGTATCGAATTTGATTAAAATCGGACCACTCCTATAACCCGATTTTTCAATTATCGATTTTTACTATTTATCTGGGGTACCTCAACACAAAATCTAGCTAAGAACACTCGCAGATGCTTATAGTACAACTGTGTAAATTTTCAAGAAAATCGGTTCAGCCGTTTCGGAGTCTATAGGTGCACACACACACATACACACACAGAGACAAAGTTCCATTTATAAATAAGTTTAGATTTAGATGAAAAATTTATGTCCGAATTTTGGGAGGCTTGGAAGCAATTAAGACATTTATAGGGTAAAAATTTTTATGTTACGAAACAACTTCCAATTAATTTTGTAAGTAGAGGTTCCACTGTATTACTTATTGTAGCATCTTGTCTGGCACGGCTGCGTAAAATTCCTCTACTGAATGTACCAAAAGATTCATAATATACAGAGTTATGAAGCAAAGAGTAAAATAATAAAAAAAAGATTAATGGTGTGTAAAGGAGGAAAGCGAAAATAAATATTGATTTACTTTGACAGAATGATGAAATAAGGAACAAGTGAGAAAATCTTTATATATTTAACATATAATTTTATTTTATGAGAAATTTCTGTGAAAATGAAATAATGTCAAGTTACATATCAATTTTTAAATTCTATGTTGTTTTTTTTTTCATTAGTTATTGTTATATAGCATCAACCCTAAGTAGAAGGATATGAAGCTTTATTTGACTAAGGATTTTTATTGTATGAATATGTACATTACCGGCCATAATTATTATTATTAGACCACCCCAGTGTTTTAAAAAAATGATGTATTTCATACTATTTTTTAGTATTTATTGCCAAGTGAATAATTGTCAATGAAAATAGAATGGTTCTTTTGTTATTAATACTTTGCAAAATTTAACAAGGCAAATAGTGACAATTTACCCATCGCACCCTGTAGATTTGCTATATATATCTATATATATATATATATATATATATATATATACACATATATATACACATATATATATGTATACACTACCGGCCATAATTATTAGGCCACCCTAGTTTTTAAAAAAATTATGTATTTCATACTATTTTTTAGTATTTATTGCCAAGTGAATAATTGTCAATGAAAATAGAATGGTTCTTTTGTTATTAATACTTTGCAAAATTTAACAAGGCAAATAGTGACAATTTACCCATCGCACCCTGTAGATTTGCTATATATATATCTATATATATATATAGATATATATATATATATATATCTATATATATATACACATATATATATGCATACACTACCGGCCATAATTATTAGGCCACCCTAGTTTTTAAAAAAATGATATATTTCATACTATTTTTTAGTATTTATTGCCAAGTGAATAATTGTAAATGAAAATAGAATGGTTCTTTTGTTATTATTACTTTGCAAAATTTAACAAGGCAAATAGTGACAATTTACCCATCGCACCCTGTAGATTTGATATATATATATATATATAGATATATATATATATCTATATATATATATACACATATATATATGTATACACTACCGGCCATAATTATTAGGCCACCCTAGTTTTTAAAAAAATGATGTATTTCATACTATTTTTTAGTATTTATTGCCAAGTGAATAATTGTAAATGAAAATAGAATGTTTCTTTTGTTATAATAACATATAATTTAAACTTGGTGAGCTTTGGTACTAGAATCATATTTATTTGCTGTCTAAATAAACCTGCAGGCTTTTTGATCTTGCTGTCTTCTTATCACACACATATGTTACGTATGTGTATACATACACACACCCACGTGCAACCGCATAGTGCTACACTGTTTAGGATGTGGTTTCCGGCTTTCTCTTTTCCAATCTTTTCACTTTTCCCTATTTTTTTCCAATTGGAGTAGATAGACTGAACTATCGCCCGGTTCACACTCCACCCACGTCTGTTGAACAGGTGTAGAGGCTCATCCCTTTTTCCCTGTTTAGGATGTGGTTTCCGGCTTTCTCTTTTCCAATCTTTTCACTCTTACGTAGTCCCCTGCATACCAGTGGCCTTACCGCCTTGCCCGGGGTGATATGATTAAAAAAAAAAACTTTAAATAATTCTGCAAAGATTTGATAAGCTGTAAAAAATGAATCAATCAGTGTTGAACCTTCTAGCCTTCTGTAGGTGTCCATCATAGTTGGCAACACAGCCTTGTGGGTGATTAACTATTTTCAACCTTATAACCCCTTTTCTACAGAGAAAACATTGTGAAGCTCTTGCTAATTTTTAGCTATTTTTGTCACATACACTACTGGCCATAATTATTAGGCTACCTCAGTGTTTTAAAAAAATGATGTATTTCATACTATTTTTCAGTATTTATTGCCATGTGCATAATTGTAAATGAAAATGGAATGGTTCTTTTGTTAATACTGCACTATAACATGTGCATCAAATGAATTTATAAATATTTCATAATTACCTATATTGCAGTTTCATCAATGAAAGAATGAAGAAAATTTAGGGTGAATCAAATGAGTTCATCTTTGCTTTTTTGCCTTGTAAAATTTTGCAAAGTAATAATAATAAAAGAACCATTCTATTTTCATTTGGCAATAAATACTAAAAATAGTTTGAAATACATAATTTCTAAAAAACAACTGGAGTGGCCTTATAATTATGGCCGGTGATGTACAAATATTGCAGAAGTCCAAAATGGGAAATGAGGAACTGGTGTTTATCTGTCTTGTACTTAAGCTTAGCTAGCCACAATCACTGATCTGAACACAATAATCCTTGCACCAAAATAGCATATTCTTATTTACCATTCTTACCATAATAGCTCAGAGACTCTATGAAGTCTTAACTAGACCCATATAAAAAAATTTGTCTATGGTGGTTGAGGAATAAAATCAGAATAAAAATAATGAATATTTACAATGAAAACAAGATTTATTTGCAAGAAACAAAACAAAATAATGTTAGTAACAACCCACTCCCCACCCACAATCCTTAAATATGGCAGAAACATGAGTTAAGCGAATGAAATTAATGCGGAACATTAAAAAATTAAACAATCATTCGATAAACACGCACACAGCCAAACACAACAACAAAAAGGAAAAAAACACAGTAAAAAAATGAAAGGTATTCTACATCCAACAGAAAACGGACATCTCTGGTCACTTAACAGAAGAGAGGATGGAAAATTAAACTAAGGAAAGTAGGTGCAAAAAAAAAAAAGAAGCCCAATGAGCATACATCTCTTTAGTTAACTTTGACAGAAAAAAACTAAAAGCAAAACAAGCCTAAACTCCACGTTTTTTATTGAGGTTGCCAATGTTCCATCCTGAATTTTATTTGACTAATTCAACTTAAGTGCTGAAAATGTTCATTTTATTATCGCGGATAATGAGAAGGGGAAATTGGAGTGTGCTTAAATTATCACCACATATTCCTTATAGCATCATTGTTGATATTTAACTCTTGATATGTGTTGTGGGATCTCTCCTTTGTATATGATAATGGACTCGACCGAGTATACATATACTCTCACCATAGAGAGAACAGCAGTTGCTGCCATAGAGTTGAGAGTATTCGTAGAGATTCATGCGAGTTATCGGAGAGTACCGAAATTGATATGAGAGATACTGAAATTACCCAGAGACTACCACATCAGAAGTCAGACTAGCTCTGAGTTCCACTCAGCTAGAATAATATACACAGATATGCTATTTCCAACGACTTCACTTCAAGACTTGAATATATATTTATTTCTCACTAATAGTATTCCTGGATTTACTAACCGTTCAAGTTTGTATATTACGTTCAATATAACCTACTTTCTATCTCCATATCTGTTTTTGTTGTTCATTATTTTGTGCAATTCCTCACCTGGAATCCACAACAATATCTAATCTAAACTTATTTGTAAATGGGACTTTGTCTGTGTGTGTGTGTCCGTTACCTATAGACTCCAAAACGGCTAAACTGATTCTCTTGAAAATTTACAGAGTTGTACTATAAGCATCTGCGAGTGTTCTTAGCTAGGTTTGTGTCGAGGTACCCATGATAAATATCGAAAATTGATAATCGAAAAAATCAGGTTATAGAAGGAGTGGTCCGATTTTAATCAAATTTGATACATTCATAGACAAAGACATAAGAAATGATATTCAGAGGTTTCAAGGTTGCAGTTCTTACAATAGTGCAGAAAATCGATAATATATATATATATATATATATATATATATATAAAAGGCAAAATGTTTGTGTGTGTGTCTGTTTATCTGCCTGTATGTCTGTATTTTTTCAGCCCTTTTATTTTAGTTTTTGCTTCAGGTTTGGCTCTAAGTAGGTATAATTGTAGTTCTTAGTCTCAGCCATGATACCATTTACTCAGAGGACTTATTTAGCCTTCAAAATTCAGTTTACGATGAAAAAAACTTATTTTATATCGATACAAGGAAATCAAAATTTGACTTACATCCATTCATTTTTCTTTCAGTCTACGGTTTCGCTTTAACTGGAAACAACTATTGCTTTTTAGTCTTTCATGCCAATGTCCAAAGAGTGTGAGCTACAGAACCATGGATTAGTTTTAAAGCTTTCATTACACCCGAGCAATGCCGGGCTATACTGCTAGTGATATCATAATTTAAGAGTGTTTTAAAACGTGAATTTACTAGTGTATTTTAACCATTCAGACCATGTTTGAAGTGAATGCATAATATATCTTCTACAAATATTTGGATTTTACCTTCTTTAAGTTTTGGTTTAACAAATATTATTGATATGAAGAATTGTGTTTGGTTAGTTAATTTATTATCAAAGTTTTAAAATTTGGTAGCTATTTAGGATTTCTTGATAGAAATTGTTCAAAAGTGGGTCTAACTAATTATTGATTCTTTTGCTAGATTTTGAAACGGTAATAGTAAAAAGGATGGAAAGTGCGGCATTGAGTTCTGAAGACACATTGGCCAAGGATGCATTTCGAAAGCTAACCAGAGTACTGAGAGACAGGAAAATCTCATTCGAAACAAAGGAATGAGTGCTGGATTGCTATGTGATATATATCCTTCTGTATGGAAGTGAATGTTAGATGATCTCATCAAGGATGAAGGAGGGGGTTGAGGCAGCAGAAATGTGGTTTTACAGAAGGATGATGAGGATACCATGGACTGAGAATGGGAGAAACGATGAGGTGTTGGAGAGGATGCAAATGAGAAGAAAGCTCAAACTTAATATCAGGAAAAGACAGCTGAGGTTCCGGTGACACATAATGAGGAAGGAGAGCCTGGAAAATTTAATACTCACAGGACGGATAGAAGGACAGAGTGACAGGGGAAAGCAGTGCAAGATATATTTGATAGGCCTGCACAAACGAATGGCAGAGTGAGTTTGAAAGTGATACCAAGAGGAAAAATATTGAGAGCAATAAGAGACAGAGCCATATGGAAGTCCATGATCGCCCACGTCCTGAAGGGACACGGCCCAAGAAGAAGAAGAAGAAGAAGAAGAAGAAGAATGATAATATTAGTTATTTCCTTTTATGGAAACATTCAGCATTCATTGAGCAAGTATCCAGTGCTACTTTTGGTTGAAATTTATAAATTCTTCCTATTAAAACAATTTTTCAGCAAAATAGGTTTATTAAGTACAGTGGTATGATCGACAAATGTGTGTTGTGGTTAATGGATATTAACCCAGAATGATGAAATTAGTAGAGCCAAGTTCAAATTACAGCTGAATTAGTTGCATTTACTTACATGTAGATACCCTTGAGAAAGTTATGAATCCATTTATTCTACCTCTAGCTATGGGTTAAATAGCAAGAAAAATTGGGTTTTATATCCTTGGTTGGCAACCAGTCTACTGCAGAAAGAAATGGCAATCTACTATGAGAAAATCATCTACCTAGTCAGTCATGGATCAAAAGGGACATGATTGTCCGAGCATGAATCCTGTATGGAGTTAACTGACTAACTGAAGGCCAGTAACTATTATTGCTCTTTACAGTATTGATCAGGACTTCCTTCCTAACTTTTTATTTGAAATAGTGTGAAGCATCAATATGTTTGAGTTATATGTAATATCCATTTTCATTGTTGTAAGTCTTCAAGTAATGCAGCATCTGTTATTTGGTAATGTTCTTGGGATTCTGTTGTACCATTCCACAAGGTTAGATATGTAGTCCTCACTAATACCTAAAAATGTCATTAGCTTGAAGTCATTTTTAATCACTGATCTGAGAAAGTGGTTGTATACAACTTACAGTATAAATATTTCTAAACAAGATTGATAACATGCATGACAAAAGTGAAATTTTGGGGCGAATGTTTTGGTTTTGTAGCAACTGGTGGTATTATGCAAAACTATCCTAATCAGAGCTAAGTCTATGTTCAATTTCCTTATCTCTTATACTAAATTTGTCATAAGCTACTATCAATTAACCATCATAGACAATCACACCTACCTCCCATTAGCATGGACCAGGCTTGCCTCCCAGAGAGTGAAATACTATGCCTCCTTGGTCTCACACTTTCAGCGGACCTCAAATGGAATGACTATATCAAATCCATTGCTAAATCCGCTGCTATGAAAGTCGGTTCTCTGTGCAGGGCTCGGAAGTTTTTTCCATCTGAATCTATCCTGCATATATATAAATCTACCATCCGTCCATGTATTGAATATTGCTGCCATATCTGGTCGGGTGCCCCTGCTATTCTCCTCGGGCTTCTCAACAAGGTACAGCGAAGGGTCTGTGATGTGATCGATAACGACTTGGCAGACTGCCTGCAGTCTCTCTCTCACCGGTGCGATGTGGCTTCCCTGTGTCTCTTCTATAAATACTTTCACGGCTTCTGCTCCGATGAACTTAGATCACTGGTGCCCCCTAGATACAAATTTGCACGAGATACTAGATTAGCAACTAGATCCCACCCTTTGACAGTGAAACCGATAAAATGCAACCGCAACTTCTACTCCAACAGTTTCTTTTCTCGCACTTCCCGACTGTGGAATTCCCTTCCACATGATTGCTTCCCCGATGACTACAATCTCCAGGAGTTTAAATGTAAGGTCAATAGACACCTCCTAACACACTAACTCGCTCCCATTCTTTTAAAAACTCTTCCCATCTGCCCAACCCTCATCCTTACCCATCTATCACCTTCCTTCTGACATTTCTTATATCTAACCACTCCTTCTTTTTACCTTCCCCTATGTAGTCCCATGCGCAATAGTGGCAGTGGAATGCCTTGCTTGGGGTGAAATGATTAAAAAAAAAAAATTAACTAATCCATGTAAAAGAGATGGCCAAAATTGCTTAATGTAAGTGCCACATCACACTCCACCCATGTCTATTGAACAGGTGAAGAGGCCCATCCCTTGTTTCCTGTTTAGGATGCAGTTTCCGGTTTTCTCTTTTCCAATCTTTTCACTCTTTTCTTGATTTTTTTTCAATTGGAGTAGATAGACTAAACTATTGCCCAGTTCACACCCTTATGTAGCTCTCTGCGCTTCAGTGGCGTTATCGCCTTGCTTGGGGTGATGTGATTAAAAAAAAAAAAAAAGGTCAGATGTTTGAGAAACACAAGATGGGAACAACATTTATACATGTTTTTGTTACATATACATTAATATTAAACTTTAATTCAGTGTGGTTTTAATCAATTACCAGTAAATAATTATAAAGCTTCAGATTTTTCTTATTTGCCTTTCATATTAACTATGATGAAAAAAGAAGCACAGTGAACATATTTCCAATAGCTGTATATTAAACGTGAACAGGCTGCTTGTAGCTCGTGAGCTGCAGTTTGGCTATCCCTGCCATATAACAAGGTATTTGAAGCGTTTAGCATATACTAATTTTACAAGGAACACTTATAACAGAGAAAAATAGACTCACAGGAGTGTTTAAAAATGGGAAGTGTAGTAGATGTGTATTGTGTTGCATTGGATATCAGCTCAAAACGAGAAATCGGGGAGCCGAGTTCAAATTCCAGATGAATTCATTGCATTCACTTACTCGCAAATACCCTTGGGAAAGGTATTAATCTGCCTATTCCTTCCAGTTATGGGTTAAATAACAGGACAGATTGGGTTCTATAGCCTTGGTCAGCAACCAGTCTACCGCTGAAAGCAATGGCAACTTACTGCGGGATAATCTTCTGCCCAGTCAGTCATGTCTCTATTGAGACATGATCACCCAAGCGTGTATCACGTATGGCACTTAACTGACTGAAGGTTACCTCAAGATTCAATCTCTAAAGTTTGTGTCAGTTTCTGTTTAATTCTTACAGTTTTTTGATTTATTCCATAAAATCTTTAAAAAGTTTTTTGCATTTCTCTCTATTTGCAATTCCCAATTGAGAAACACTGAGCTAGCAATGCAAAAATTAAACGTTAATGATGTCATTCAGTACGCATTCTTAACCTAATGCACCAGATGAAGAAAAATTAATTTTCTTGTATTTTATCCTTAAACAGTTGCAAGCAATTAAATATGTATTTCAGAACTCTTTCAATGTGTACACAATCATAATCAGGAACAAACAAGTAGCTTAGCATTTCTTGTCCGGAAAAGAAAGATTAGCATGTTGAATTAAAATTCCAGTAAATGTTGTTGCATTTATTTTCACACAAATATCTTTGGGAAAGGCATAGATTTATCTCCTATCTCCCAAATCTAAGGATTAATAGCAGGGCGAACTAGATTCTCTTGTTTTGGTTGGCAGCCAGTCCAGGTGAATTTTGAATTCAACACTGGTTGGGTATGGAGTAAGCAACTTCATCCCATTAAAAACTTACTTGCTATGGAAACTACTGCAGCAACTGTGTGATGAGTCTGTGTCCCTAGCATGGTGAGGTTATAACCTTCTACTCCACAGGGGAGTCTACAGGGATAACATAAAACAGAATCACAATTAAATGTTTAGCTTATAAAATATTTAAAAATGCATAAAATGAGCTACATATTTATCTCTTGCTGTGTTGGAAGTTAGCAACTGTTTTTCATTTTATAAAGAAAATATGTTCTATGTCATCTTATGGTTTAAGGCAGAGTTTACATTAACTTTCTGACTTGGCAACATTTTTTTTTTTTGCAATGAATTACTTATGCTTACAGGCTAAATAAATAATTCAAAATGTATAAAAAGAGAACTGATTCAGTTAAAAATTTAGATGACAATTAAAGAAATAAGTAATTCATTATGCTAAAGTGTTACAACATCAGTTTGAAAAGTTTTGGTTTAAGCTTATATATATCCGAGGGCCATTCAATAAATAAGGTGAATATTTCGGTATAAGGAATTCTAATACAGATAGAAGCTTACTTTTTTTTCAATTTTTTTCCTTTACTTCTTTTTCAAAGGGATTTAATTTTTTTGCCAATTGAAAAAAAAGTTTTGAGAGTTTTGGAGATTAACAAAGATGGTCAACCAAGAAGCATGCTCCAGGATTGAACAGAGGTCATTTATCAAGTTTTTGGTTGCTGAAGGTTGCAAACCAGTTGAAATTCATAAGAGAATGTCAACTGTGTATGGTACCACATGTTTTATCCAAAAAATGTCTACATGTGGGCTAAATTGTTTAAACAAGGATGGAGCAGTGTTGAGGATGAAGACAGGCCTGGGTGACCTACAGAAGTGAAGTCTCCTGAGGTGATCGAATCAGTCAATGACCTCATTCAGTCTGACAGAAGGGTGACAGTGGATGACATTGCAAGGACTTTGAGTTGGAACAATACACAAAATTGTCCATAATAACCTTGCTTCAAGACAACGCAATGCCTCACACAGCAGCCCAAACAGTGCAGACCATCAACGAGCTGGGCTGGGAACTGCTCCCTCATCTCCCTTACGGGCCAGACCTTGCCCCTTCAGACTTTCACCTGTTTGGTTCCTTAAAAGCATTCACGAGAGGTACGAAGTTTGAAAGTGACGATGAAGTCAAAAGTGCTGTGAGCAATTGGCTGAGACTTCAGTCCAAAGATTTTTATGCTGAGGGAATACGGAAGCTTGTGTACAGATGGGAAAAGTGTGTAACACTGCTGGAAGTCAGTCAGTCAGTTAAGTGCCATACATGATACACGCTTGGGCGATCATGTCTCTTTCGAGACATGACTGACTGGGCAGAAGATTATCCCGCAGTAGCTTGCCATTGCTTTCTGCGGTAGACTGGTTGCCAACCAAGGCTATAGAACCCAATCTGTCCTGTTATTTGACCCATAACTGTAAGGAATAGGCAGATTAATACCTTTCCCAAGGGTATTTGTGTGTAAGTGAAGGCAATGAATTCAGCTGGAATTCGAACTCGGCTCCCCGATTTCTCACTCCAAGCTGATATCCACTGGACCACTTCTGCTGGAAGAGTACGTTAAAAAAAAAAAGTAAGCTTCTATCTATATTAGAAGTCCTTATACCAAAAAATTCTCTTTATTTATTGAATGATGCTCGTAGTATAATGTTATCAGTTTTGACCTGGCATTTCGACCTCAGTCACTTTCCCTCTGCTCTAATATAGCTTTCCTGTACCTTTTCTATAAATATTTTCATGATGAGTTTTCCTCTTTTGTATCTCGATGTTACAAATTTAAGGGCAGTGCTAGACTGGCTGCTAGCTCTCATCATTTTACTGTTAAAATACCTAGATGCAACCATAAGTTCTATACCAACAGTTTCTTTTCTCACACTTCTCATTTGTAGAACTATCTTCAAGCCTCTTGCTTTCCAGTCAACTTTGATTTTCAAATATTTATCAATCGTTATCTTTTGTCTTCTTAATTCCTTTTATTGTTCTCTCTCTTTAATAATATATTTTTCTCTCATATTCTTTCACACTCAGTAATCCCTTGCATCTTAGTGGATTTATTGCCTTGCTTAGAGTGAAATGATAAAAAAATCAGCATATACAAGTATATTTTCTGTCCTCTTGAAATATTCTATGCTTTATATAAAAATATCTGTGTAAAATTTCTCTGTGTGTTGAATTTTTTCTTTTGAAAAGTTTGAATTTATTTACTTTGAAAACTTTCCATCTTAGTCAAAACAAGTAGTAACTTCTTTCACTACAAACTGGTGACCAACATTAACCTCATCTTTTTTAATCCGTAGTATTCTTTTGGTACAACTTAAAGTTGAGCAGAAATATTTCAAGTGAATCCTACACTATTCTAGGTCAATGATAGTTTTGTAAAATTGTTATTGCTTTGCTAATTAATAATAGTCCTGATTTCAATCTTGTGATGTAGTTTAAATTGTTATTCTTATAATAAGATGACAATAAATGAGCTTTACAAATTAATTTGTGAAATTTGGCACCTTGACCATTTATTGTCTTCTTCTTGGGATCAGCTCGTATTTTCTCAAATCTCCTGATAATTTACACTGTTTGCTGTTGGACAAATGTCCACGTTCATGTTGTTATTATCACATTTTAACCCTTAGGCACTCCGGCTTTCTTCAAGTTTCTTAGTAATTTTGAGACAATTTCTGTTAGACATTTTGTGTACATGTATATACTGTGCAGACAGCCATGGGCTAACTCATTTTATAGTTCACCAATAGAAGGCTGAACCAATCAGGAAGCTCAAAATATTCAATGTAACGTGTATAAAAGGTGGCCATATTTCTCCGAGTATTGCTGATCCAATCCACTTCAGTAGAGTGTCTGATTTGAGAGTGTTAATCTTTGACATTGTTTCATTGAACAGATTACGTGCTGCGAGGATACTCTATATCCATAAACTATGACGGACATGGTTAACAATTTCAACCTGACCTCTTTATTTAATTTACATGTGCAGACTGTTCTCATTCCATTGCCCATATCTACAGAACAATAGCCTGGATGATTACAGCATCAGTTTGTGACTTTGGTGGGACCAGAAGTTGCAATATTTTGAATTCAATCCTTGGCCTGTTTTATATGGACACAGGCTCATGGAAAACAGGACTAGCAATAAATGAGCAGTATTAAAAAGTAAACAAGATTAGATATCTCTAGACAGGGACAGTGGAACAAGAGCAATCATCGCGATATATTAAATTAAAGTTTCATTTTGAAATTTCCTGTTACCCGACACATAAAAAAGGCTGGAGTAACCAACGGGATTATGGCTACATCACATTCAAACATCATTTCCCATATTACCATCAAAGTTAATTAATGTTGAATCTGATCTGCATCTAGATAGGTGACCACTTAGGAATACAAGGTGTTGTAAGCTTAGATGTATAGGTGGTGTAATTTATAATGGCTCGGAATTGTTAATTGGAGAGTCAAGTTCCAATTTCTGTTGGGTTCATTATATTCACTTATGTACAAATACCCTTGGGAAAGATATGAATTCACATCTCCCCACCCTAGCTATTAGCTAATTAGTAGAACTTGTATGATTAATTTATTATCATGACAAAATAAAATTCTTAAAATCTAAAAATATTTTCTGGCTTTAAATGACCTGCAAAGGGTTGATAAGCACTAGAAAACGAAGCAATCAAAAAAAAAGTACACAGCAGCCAAAATATTGGGATAGTAACAACAAAGATGAGGATATTCGTCCACCTGCAAATAATGATAATAGAAATTTCTGAATTCATTCTTATAATCAGATGACAATAAATAAGCTTTAGAAATTAATTTGTGAAACTTGAACAGTTTTGATACCTTACACAATTATTATCATCATCATAGTATTTTTCTAAATCTTATGGTAATAAAAACAACAAAAAGAAAACATATGAATATACTTACTGTCTTCATCAACTAAAAACACTTCTGAACTTGGATCCTCAATGAGGGTACAGTCAATCAGTGGTATTTTTCCATGCGCCTAGAAAAACAAAATCAGATATTTTAAAATGACAAAACAATATGCATATGATATCTATGCTGATGATATAACTATTTACTCCTGCCTTATTGTAAATCTGATAAGTTAGATTTTTTTTTTTTTTTTAATCATCTCACCCCAAGCAAGGCATTCCACTGCCACTATTGCGCATGGGGCTACATAGGGGAAGGTAAAGAGAAGGAGTGGTTAGACATAGGGAATGTCAGGATTAAGGTGACAGATGAGTAAGGATAGCGAGGATAAGGGTTGGGCAGATGGGAAGAGTGTTTGATAGAATGGGAACAGGTTAGTGTGTTAGGAGGTGTCTATTGACCTTACATTTAAACTCCTGGAGATTGTAGCCCTCGGGGAAGCAATCATGTGGAAGGGAATTCCACAGTCGGGAAGTGCGAGGAAAGAAACTGTTGGAGTAGAAGTTGCGGTTGCATTTTATCGGTTTCAGTGTAAAAGGGTGGGATCTAGTTGCTAATCTAGTATCTCATGCAAATTCGTATTTAGGGGGCACCAGTGATCTAAGTTCATCAGAGCAGAAGCTGTGAAAGTATTTGTAGAAGAGACGCAGGGAAGCCACGTCACACCGGTGGGAGAGAGACTGCAGGCGATCTGCCAAGTCAGTATCTATCACATTACAGACCCTCCTCTGAACCTTATCGAGAAGCCTGAGGAGAATAGCAGGGGCACCCGACCAGATATGGCAGCAGTATTTAATGCACGGGCAGATGCTAACCTCCAGGAGTGACTTAATGTGCCTTCTCAGGCTAAGGTTTTCCACTGACAAGAAGTGGCAATATAGTATTGAATCAACTGCTAGATCTGCCGCTAGTGAAGTTGGTTCATCATTTTATGCTCGACATTTAAATTCACCAGAATCTGTCTTACATATTTATAAGTATACCATTCATCCATGTATGGAATATAGATGCCATATCTGGTTTGGTGCTTCTACTATACAGTTAGAGATTCTTAATAAAATTTGAAGAAGTATCTGCAATGTTATTTATCTTGACCTAGCATACTGGCCTCAGTCACTGCGTCACTATTGTAATGTAGCTTCACTGTGCCTTTTCTTTAAACATTTTTATAGTAATTTTTTTGGTACCTCAATTTTACAAATTTAAATGTGTACTAGATTGACAGCAAAAGTCTCATCATTTTATACTTGACTAGCAGTATAGCCCGGCATTGCTCAGGTGTAATGAAAGCTTTAAAACTAATCCATGGTCCTGGAGCTCAGACTCAGTTGAAAAAATATTTGTGTGAATTTTGGTGAGAATCGGATAAAACTTGTGGATTTGTATAAAGGACATACAGACAGATAAACAGACACACACACAAACATCTTGCCTTTTATATATTTATATTATTGATTTTCTGGACTACTGTAAGAACTGCAACCTTGAAACTTCTGAATATCGTTTCTTATGTCTTTGTCCATGAGTGTATCAAATTTGATTAAAATCGGACCACTCCTTCTATAACCTGATTTTTTCGATTATCGAATTTTAATATTTATCAGGGTTACCTCAGCACAAAATCTAGCTAAGAACACTATCAGACGCTTATAGTACAACTGTGTAAATTTTCAAGAAAATTGATTCAGCCATTTTGGAGTCTATAGGTAACAGAGCCATAGTATAGATTCATTTGACTTAGTCTGGGAACTTTCTGATACTGCTTAATAATATTGGTTTGTTTTGGCCTGTTCCATGAAATTTGTGGTACAACTATGATATATGTATATTTTGGTCTTGTCTTGAAACTTTTTTGATACTACTTCATGATGTAGGATCATTTTGGCCAAGTCTTGGAACTTTTTGATGCTAATTTATGATATAAGTTGCTTTAGACCAAGTCAGAAAACTTTGTGATAATTCATGGTGTAATTTTATTTTAGCTTAGTCTGAGAACTTTCTGATACTACTTCAAGATGTACATACATTTTGACCAAGTCTGGGAATTTTCTGATGATACTTCATGACATAGGTTCATTTAGTTTAGTCTGTGAACTCTTTGATATTATTTGATGTAGGACCATTTTACAATATTCTGGGAAATGTTGGATAGTATTTCATGATGATGTTTCATTTTCACACCTGGGAACTATCTTCATGATGTAGATTTAATTTTGAAAAATCTGGGAACTTTCTGTTAGTACTTCATGATGTAAGTTCTTTTTGGCTAAGTCTGTGAACTTTCTGATGACACTTTATGGTGTAGGTATATTTTGACCCAGTCTACTTCTCGACATAGATTCATATTGGCCTAGTCTTGGACCTTTCTGATAATAATTCATGATATATGTCTATTTTTGATTTGTCTGAGAACTTTCTGATGTTACATCATGATATAAGTTAATTTTGCCCTATTTTAGGAACTTTCTGTTACTACTTCAGATGGTAGGTATATTTTGACCTAGTCTTTGAAATTTCTGATGCTTCTTCTTGAGAAAGATTCCTATTGGCCTAGTTTTAGACCTTTCTGATAAGAATTCATGATGTAGGTCTATTTTTGACTTGTCTGAGAACTTGAGAGCACTACATTATGGTGTAGGTTCATTTTGCCCTATTTTGGACACTTTCTGATACTACTTAATAGTGTAACTTTATTTTAGACTAATCTGGGAACTTTTTGATACTACATCATGATGTAAGTTCATTTTGTCCTATGTAAAGTTTTGTATACTGCTTTATTGTATAAGTTCATTGTGGCCAAGAATGGGAATTTTCCAGTAATACTTCATATTGTAGATTCATTTTTTATTCTGTTTTATGATAGTTCTTTTTGTCTATTCTGGAAATCTTGTTTAGGTTCATTTTGCCCCAGTCTGGGAAATTTTTAATAATATTTCATGATGTAGGTCTATTTTTGCATCTGGGAACTTTCTAATACTACTTCATGGACATGGATTCATTTTGGACAATCTTGGAACTTTCTTTGAGTACTTTATTATTTACGTTCTTTTTAGCTTAGTCTGGGAATGTTCTGATTCTACTTCATGATGTGGGTTTATTTTGATCCAGTCTGGCAATTTTTTTATACTATTTCATGGTTTAGGTTCATTTCACCTTTATCTGAGAACATTCTGAAACTCTCTTTTGGCATTGGTACTTTTTAGCCTTGTCTGGGGACTTTCTAATATTACTTCATGATATAGTTTCAGTTTGACCCAGTCTGGGATTTTTCTGATACTACTTAATGATGTAGGTTCAGTTTGACCCAGTCTGGGATTTTTCTGATACTACTTAATGATGTAGGTTCAGTTTGACCCAGTCTGGGATTTTTCTGATACTACTTAATGATATAGGTTCGGTTTGACCTAGTCTGTGATATTTCTGATATTACTTCATGACTTAGTTAATTAGTTTCATTTTGGCCACATCTGGTTACTTCCTAGTACTCTTCATGATGTAAGTTAATTTTGGCCTATTCTTGGAACTTTCTGATAAAACATCATGCTTAAGCTCATTTAGGACAAGTCTGCAAACTTTTTTATGCTACTTCAATAGATAAGTTTTTTTTGGCTATTCTGAGAAATTTTGATATTAGTTCATTATGTAGGTTCATTTTGGTCTAATCTGGGAAATTTTTGATAGTACATTATGATATATTTTCATTTTAGCATAGTCTTGGAACTTTCTAATATTACTTCCTTCTATAGATTCATTTTGGACAATCTAAGAACTTTCTGCTAGCATGTTGTGACGTAAGTATTTTTTGACCCAGTATTGGAACTTTCTACTACTACTTCATGATGCAAGTTCATTTTGGCCAAGTTTGTGAATATTATAATATTACTTCATGATGTAAGTTAATTTTGGCTTATTCTGGGAACTTTCTGATATAACTTTATGATATACGTTCATATTGGCCTCATTTGAGATTGTTCTGATATGAATGTCTTTGTGTAAATGTGTTTGTATTAGATTGTTTGATCAGTGATATAATTAGATACTTTGCTTTTAGTTAAATTTTTACAAGAACAAAACAAATAATTGACTGTTTTAAAATATGTGCAAAACTTTGCTTATAGTTTTGTATCGCCATGTCTGTTTTACTTACCTTGGCCAGATGCAATCTCCCATTGGATGCCCGACTTGTGAGCAACATGTGATTTGAGAACAGGAAAACTTGGCGTACCACTTCTCGTTTGGACGAAAGACCAAGAAGATTCTTCGGCTTATCTGGTAGCAACTGGAGTAAGAGTCCTGAGAAATAAAAGGAAATGTTAGGAATGGATGCACAAAGATTTGAAAAAGAAAAAATAGGAATGGTAAACAAAATTAAAACTATTATTAGGAATTAGATTTAAAATCAAACATAGAATTTACGATTTGAACTAAAAGGAACAAAAAACTGAGAAAATATTTGTAAAAAAATTTGAATGAAAGGTTAAAGGTGGAATGTAAAAACTGAAATTATTTTTTCTAATTTCTGGGTTGTGCTTTCGTATGTCTGCATAAATATTTTACGGGTATTTCTCTGTTAATCTCATCACACACACACACACACACACTTATAAAATGTGTTTATGTTGTATTGCGTTGTTCTATAACACATGATTAGTAGTCAATTTCTTTTTATAATTTCTGAAATTTGGACAAATCACATTCTCCAATGCCATAACAGAGATTTTCATTATAGCTTCACAACCTGACAAAGCTAGAAAGAGGCAAGTTATTCCATTTTCTCACCATCTTGCCTGGTTGTCTTTCAATTTTTTAAGCCCTAGCCTGGGCTGAAAAACTCTGGATCCAAGTCTCAACAAATTCTGGTTCACCTAAGTGACTTAAGCATCCTATCAACAATACTATAGTTTACATATCTCAAGAGTAGAAATGGTTCCTTAAATAATGAAAACATTTGAGAAATCTTATTAATGTGTGAAACAATCAGAATAAATGTACATCGGGCTGTGCTCTTGTTCTTTCTCCTTGGACATCTGATAATGTGATACTTGATCTCAGATATTTTAAACTGTATCTATTTTCAGTTTTATACAAGGGTTAGGTATAATTTTGAATACTTATACATGCACTAAGTACATATAAATTTAAGTCTACGAATGACAAATAGGTTATGGATCAGTAGACATTCCTCTGTCCAAGACAGGACATATTGAAGGCAAGAGGGGCAGAAGAAAACAGCATATAACCTACCCTAATGAGGTTGTGTAAATGATTAGCAGAACAGGGGTAAGGAGAGATAATAACGACAAAATTTACTTGGAGGAAATTGTGGAGAACCATGATCACCAACATCTTGTAAGGACATGAAGCATTTAGGAATATTTTTCTATACTAGAATCCCAAGATGAAAAAAATGAAATAGTAAATACATAGTTATGTCAAAGATGCCAAATAATTGAATACCTGTGCTTGCACAGTTCCGTTTAATCCTTGGACAAGTTGTAGCACCTGTTAATTGGAGTTTTGCAGAAAACAAGTCAATAAATTTAATGATTGAAAAATTAATGTAATGGATATCTGTAGGGGAATTAGAATGAAAGAGCTGAGTTCAAATATCGAATTCACTTTCACACAAATATCTTTGGTAAAAGCAAGAATCTGTCTTCTTCATCACACCAGTTATGGGTAAAAATTTAGGGCAGACTGGATTCTTTAGTTTTGAGTGGTAAGCAGTGTAATAAATGGAAAATTCAAAACTATAGAAAAAAACAATGTGAACCACTCCATTATCATTCTGAGTTTGAGTTTTGCTTAATGGCATATCAACATCTCTGTGGGTTATTTAATGCCAAAAAGGTGGGTTTTTAAGGTATTTTTTAATGTTCGATTATAGTGAGAAAGTTGATTTAGTCAGATTTTAATGAAAATTTTTGTTTTTATTTTTTTTATTTTAGAAAACTGAAAATGTCTTCTAGTTTTGTATTCAAAAATGTTTTACTGAAAATAATTTTTTTCCTTCAAAAATGTGTTATGATGATAATTTTTTTCTTCAAAAATGTAATGTTGGTAATATTTTTCTTTCAAAAATGTATATTTTTCTATAAAACTCTATTTTTATTCTTTCATAGTGTTTTGACCCTGGTTTGGAGTTAACTATTTGGCCATAGCTGGGACCCTAACAGGTGCTACCACTCTGGGTCAGGGTGGAGCTGAGAACAACAGCAATTAAGAGGTGGTTCCATACTCCTCACAACCTCCAAATCAGAGGCCTTGCTGCCGGATGCAGTTTACTGTCATCCTTAAAGACCGTATCATTCTGAAGAATCTTAGTAATTTGTAGATCATAAAAGAATGTGTAATCATGGTCATCTACATCCTGAAGAACTATGGCATTAAAAAAATGTTTGAAAGATCCAATATGTTTTCAAAGTTTCAGAGAATCTTTTTACACCAACTTGAAATAACACAATCATTGTACAAGGGTTGGTAAAAATGACCCAAAGATTAAACCTGTGTTTGTGTGTGGATATCAGTTAGTTAAATGCTATACATGATACATGATTGTGCAATCATGTCTCGAAAGAGGCATAACTAACTTGGCGGAAAATTTTCCTGCAGTAGGTTGCCATTACTTTCTGTAGTAGACTGGTTGCCAACCAAGGTTATAGAACCCAATCTGTCTTGCTATTTAACCCATAACTGGAGGTATTTGTGCATAATTGAATGCAATTAATTCAGTTGGAATTTGAACTTGACTCTCTGATTTCTCATTCCAAGCTGATATCCATTGCACCACAAAGTACGTTCTATATTTAGATGTAAATTTCTGTCTAAATTTCTGGTATGAGGAGTTATTATTCACATTATTTACATGTGGTCTGTTGTTTTCACCTTTGTTGCTATTATCAAAATGTTTTGGCCATTGCACTCTCAGCTGCTTGTTGATTTGGATAACTTTCAAAAAATTTTGATTTGAACCCTTTATGTAATCTGCAGGATAGATTGTTCTTGTTCCACTGCCCATATCTATAGATATCATTTCTAGTTCTATTCAATATGGCTCAGTTATTGCTTGTTCCATTTTCACTGAATCCAAATACAAACTGCTGTGCCAATAAAATTGACAATAAAAATAATAAACACTATTTATTTATTAGATTGTTTATTTACACTATTTATTGTGTTATTTATTGGAATGGCTGGCAAAACATCAGCTTATTGCCAATTGATTTCTACTTTATAAAATGGTGGATTATAAGGATTTCTTTAGAGTTGGTTCACAATTTTGAATAATCTAGTAAATGTTTGTAAATCTATGAATAAAAAATTGTTTTCATATTTTTTCTTTATAAATTGGTTAATTATAAATATTACATTGCATTAGTTTAAATTATATTAGTTTTTAGAATGTTGTAAGTATAGAATTATTTTTCTAAATAAACAATCTAATAAACGGCATTTAATATATTTGCTGCAAATTCTCAAGAACAAAAAATATATAATTTCACTTTCATATGTTTATGTTTTATTACAATTCTAAAAATCTCTTTTTAAAACAATAAACGTTGCTAAGGAGTGAGGGTAGTTAAAATAATACTCCATTTTTTGCAGGCATGAAAGTCCATGTTTGTCAATTATTCTTGATATAAAATCATATCCTTATCACTATTATGAAAATTATAGGTTCAGATTTTACAAGTCTGCACCTCAAGACATTTGGAATATGAAATTTTGTTCCATTTCTAAACAAATTCTTAAAACAAATTATCTCTGATATTTGAGTAAATAATTACTGCTGTTAAGAGTTTAAAAAAATTAATCCATTTTTATTTTGCATTAAGAATAGATATGAAACCATTAGACCTATATGTAGATAAAAACAGCCAATAAAATTGACATTATATGTTTGCAGTGAAAATCAAAATCTACCCTTCACCACCTTTAAGAAAATGAATAAATACACAAACCCTTTATGCTATAGAAGAGTGCTTGCCAAATAATATTACTTAAGGTCATTTGTTGATGGATTTGTTTTTCATTTTGGCTTTTAAATAGATTAAATACTGAGAATTTATAGTAAAATAAATGAATGTGAATTAATTGAAATAAATTTTTTTATTCAATTATGTTGCTGACAAGAGGTTATGAGTGCGTTTTTGTTGATACAATTACAGAGATAAGAAAAAAAATTGAACCTGAGCAATTCAGGCTTCATGTGAAAATTAAGAAATACTTATGAAAATAGATCTATAGTATTCAATCTTTATCACCAGAGACCTTTTGCCAGTCGATTGTATAAGTTTTCAAATTTATGCATATGAAAAATTACTAATATCTACATGCATGTTGTTGTTATATGCATGAAAAAGACTTGAGATGTAAATATATTAGATATCAAAACAAACACATTTATAGCTGTCTATTCCACAACGTGTTCTCATTTTGATTCAAGTACCTACTTTTATTTAGTGAGCCTTACATAAATTAAATTTTCAAATCTATGAGTTTTAAATCTACGAAATCTAAATTATTAAATAGTTGGATGAGAAAATTAGAATTATGGATTTAGGAAAAAATTGTGAATAGGGAAAGAAAGGTGGGGAAATACAAGAAGAGAAAGATGCTATTGCAGGGATTGTTATTACCATGATGACTGCTACTACATCCATCTTGTCTCCATTGCAGCATTGCTGACTGCTGCACAAGAAACCAACTGCTACAGTCGCAAAGTTACTGGGGGAAGACCCCCAACAATACACTACTAATGCTATTTCTTCTTCTCTTCTCTCGCTCTCTCTCTCTCTCTCTTCATTGCTTTCTCACATGTGGCCTTTTTCCTACTTTCAATTTCTTTTTTTACGTCTTTGTCTTTCTCTCTTTCACTTATTGTTTAAGTTGTTAATCGGAATTTAATTACGACTGAATTTTGTTGAAGTCTAAAACTTTAGATAATTTTTTTAATTATCTTCGTTTGATTTCTAAAAAAATGTGTTGCATTCATTTGTTTTTGTGTCTCTGTTTTCTTTGCAAGTTAGCGATTTATTTTTATAGGATGGAACGAGTGACAATAATAGTAAAGCAGAATGCAAGTTGAGAAGTCATGTTCCAGGAGTGGGAGCCATTGATATTATTAATATGACATCAAATCGACAATATTTTTGTTTCATATTTAACAGGAAAACATCATTTGTTTATTTGCCTTTCTATCTTCTTCATTAAGCAAAATATCAATCAAAACACATAGACACACACATATGCATATATATATATATATATATATATATATATATATATTTTTAAATAGTGTGTATTTTGGCAGCATTTTTTCATTCTTTGATAATGGCTTATGTGAGCCGAAAACTTAGACCCAATAAAAAAATCAACAATTACTGTGATTTTTTGTTGTCTTTCAACGATATCACCATCAAGTATATCAGACAGTACGAATGGATCCTACACAAAATGAATAGACAAAACTTGTCTATATTATTCAATGAAACCTGCATTAATATATATATATATGTGTGTGTGTGTGTATGTGTGTGTGGCATACAAGCACTGAACACTTAGACTTAGAAATTAAATTTATATGCTGAACTCATAAAGTATTGCCTTTGAGGCTAATTATTTAGTTATAATCTAATAATATGATTTCTGGTTATAGTCGGCTAATTGCCGGTTTTTGGATAAACAAATATGTAAATATCTAAACACACACACACACACACACATATATATATATATTTTTATATAAGTGCTCTTATATGCATATGACTTATCAATATATATCATATAAGAAAACAAATGTATGTATACAAATAAAATCTTGTGTATATATATATATATATATATATATATATATATATATACACTACCGGCTATAATTATTTGGCCTTCCCAGTGTTTAAAAAAATGATGTATTTCATACTATTTTTTAGTATTTATTGCCGAGTGAATAATTGTATGAAAATAGAATGGTTCTTTTGTTAATACTGCACAATAACATGTGCATCAAATGAATTTATAAATATTTAATAATTACCTATATTGCAGTTTCATCAAGGAAAGAATGAAGAAAATTTAGGCTGATTTGGATGTGTTTATCTTTGCTTACTTGCCTTGTACGATTTTGCAAAGTAATAATAACAATAGAACCATTCTATTTTCATTTAGAATTATCCACTTAAAAATAGTATGAAATCCATCATTTCTTTTAAAAAACTGTGGTGGCCTTATAATTATGGTTGGTAGTGCATATATATATATATATATATATATATATATATATATATATGGTGATCTTCTGTCATTTTCAGTGTATGAAGAACAAACATTTCAGTTTAAAACTGAGCCAGTAGCCTACCTACACACATGATTCTATGATAGAGATGAAAGCTCTTGCAACATAAGCCATGTTTTCCACAAGAAATAACAGAGAACTGGTGCAAAGTGTGCCATATAGTCTACAAATAGCCCTCTTCAAATTTAAACACTTTTCCTTCTTCTGTACTGGCACACAAACAAGGCAAGAGAGTCTGGTCTGCCCTACTGTTTAATCTTTAGCTGAAGAAAAATATATTCATACCTTTTCCAGTAGCATTAGCATGAAGTGAAAGTAAAAGTGTCAACTAATTTGAACTCAACACTGCAATTTCACTTTACTTGCTTTTATCTGTTACACTATCCTCACATGCTGATACTTTCCTAAACTTCACAATCATTATTTAAAACAATTCAGTATATATATATTCTTCATTTGTAAATGAGTTATTACGCCAATAAAGAATGAAAAATATTAAAAAGTTCTACAATATAATTGTATCGAACACTTTTAATACAAATGTGTACTGGTTTAATTTTATTATGACCAAAAACTAACTAAGTAATTAAACAATCGATATATATATATATATATATATATATATATATATAACTAAGATTAACGAAACTTGGTTATAAACAACCGACAATTTTAAATGATTTGTTTGAACATTATTTTTGATCGATACTCATATTTAAGTAGATATTCTGTTTATAATCAAACAGTATTATATATTTATTTCTACCAGCCTGATTATTTACAATAAATTTTTGTTACGAAAATGTGTGTCATTCGGCAGGATTCGAACCTATGTGAATAGGGGTCGCAGATTTGAATCCTGCTGAATGACACACATTTTCGTAACAAAAATTTATCGTAAATAATCAGGCTGGTAGAAATAAATATATAATACTGTTTGATTATAAACAGAATATCTACTTAAATATGAGTATCGATCAAAAGTAATGTTCAAACAAATCATTTCATACATATATATATATATATATATATTGCATATTCATACTTGTAAATATGTTTATTTATATATGCACATGTGTGTCCATTCAAATATGCTAATGTGATCATATCTGATACTACAAACACAAGTTGTATACAGCAGTATATAAACACAGAGAAACGTTTGTGTGTGTGTGTGCTTGTGAATTTATATTATATATATTATATAAGTAAACAAATATAAATAGAAAATCCCAATACATTGAGATTGACTTGTATATGGAAAGTTGATAGGGAATTGTCAGGGTGCCATGATGGTCCCAGCATGGCATATCTAGAACAAATACTTATCTCATCTCCAAGAAACATGAGTAGGAAATACTGCATTACATAGTACTAGAAGGATGGAAGAAATGGAAGAATCCCAGACCCAACTGCAACATGGAAACATGTACATATTATATCTACATAAATAAATGACACCCTTATATTTCATATATTTATGGAGATGTTTTATTTAGCCATGTGCACAATATATATGAATACTTACATGCACAGAAGCTATGAAGAAATATAAACATTTAAATATCAGGACAGATTTACCAGTAAAATATGGATTGCATTTTTTTTTAATTGTATCACCCCAAGCAAGGCGGTAATGCCACTGATGTGCAGGGGGCTACATAAGAGTGAAAAGATTTGGAAAAGAGAAAGCCGGAAACCACATCCTAAACAGGGAACAAGGGATGAGCCTCTACACCTGTACAATAGACGTGGGTGGAGTGTGAACCGGGTGATAGTTTAGTCTATCTACTCCAATTGAAAAAAAAGAAAAAAAGAAAAAGAAAAGTGAAAAGATTGGAAAAGAGAAAGCCGGAAGCCACATCCTAAACAGGGAACAAGGGATGAGCCTCTACACCTGTACAATAGACGTGGGTGGAGGAACAAATTTAAAACCACATAAAAACATATAAATTTTTTCTTGCATTTTTGTCTTTTTACCCTGGAAAGAACATAAAATTCCTGAAGAATTTAACAATATATATTTATATTATTGCTAGTTTGTCTATGGATGCATATACTTAAATAAGCATCACCATATATATATATATAACAGAGTGATGGTCCACGTATACTGTCTTAATATGTATAGGAAAGAATATTAAAAAGTTTTGAATTTAAAAATGTATTTTTTTTTGACAGTATTTGTTTATTTCTATTATTATATTTTATATTTCAGACCGCCCTCAGTCCTTCATCAGAAACAAATGATTTTAAAATTTGAATTAGAAATGTATTAAACTCAAAACTTTTTAATATTCTTTCCTATATATATATATATATATATATATATATATATATTTGAGAAAAGGAGAAAGTCTGCAAAAGCAGGTATTTTGAATTCCATTTTAAATTGGGACATTGTAAAATATGAATTTTAGAACAATTTTTTAGATAAATAGATATTCATATACATACATTAATGTTCTTGGCCCTACACAATCATCAGAATTATGAAACATCAGAATTTATTTGAATCCCTATTTGGTAGGTCAATAACTTTTAGACGCTCTCCCATATAAACATAGGCACACTTACAAATACGTGTGCATCTATATCTGTGCATATAAATATTAAATATATAGATAATTAAAGCTTGTTATATATATATATATATATATATATATATATATATATGATTGTTTATATATAAATGACCATGTGTATCTTTATTTAAGTTGCATATAAAAATGGGTACTGAAATATTTCTGGTTTGACCCACTTTCCCAAATCAGTATTCTTATGATTGGTCATTAAAACACAGATTTTATGAACAGGGCTCGGATAAGAACTTATCAGCACCTTCCCATATCTATGAGAAGTAATTAACTGTGACATGCTGAGCTTGAATTTGCTGTTTAGAGGTAATAACCTTGATAAATTTTTTGATAAATGTATTTGTGTGTATTTTCTGATCATGCTGCTGAAACATATCAAAAGAGAAGTTTTCCAAAGTATCTTATACATTAACTCTACCTACACACATATGTATACACACACACACACACACATACACACATATATGTATATAGATACATTGATAGAGGTGCATTGACATAAATTTATGTAAATATATGTGGATAATAAACACACATCATACACATGTCGGTATATTTGCATAAAATTATAGAAATTGAGGGAACTACAGAGTGTTGTGCTTCTCCAAGTCTTTAATATGAACAGAACGTAGAATAGTAGGAGAAGCAGGAAGAGAAGAAGGCGGAGAACACACTTACTCTCACACTAGCAGATGTATGAACATACTGATTCTCGCATACATGTGCACACACACACGTACACACTCACGCACATATAGATGTATGCACACACAGGAAGTAAACAGAATTGTCATCAACCAAGGCACAGAAAAGATTTTGGTGACACACAAAAAGCACTGTATAGATGAAAAATAGATGCTGTTCGAAGAAATCTGTTCATTTCTTTTGTTTTTCTCCCCAGATTTTGTCTTGTTTTAAAAATATCACCGCTCAGTTGCCTCAAATACTCTACCATTCACTTTTATAAGAACTAACACAAATGATTATGTGCTTGTTAATAAAAACATATATTTATAACTAAATATTAAGTATATTTGGAAAAAGAGCTAGTTGTTTTCACATGTATATATATATAAAATGTGCCTTTACTCTGTACCTATACAAATACACACACATATATGTATGGTTGCACAATATATAAGAAAATATAAAACTGACAACAATGCTTCAATACAGGGCATTATAAAGATTGATAATTAATTTATGTATCACTAATTACATGTAAATATAAATTCTCACATGAATACCTACACACACTCACAGACATATATATATATATATATATTATCCATTTTTAAACGAGTTATTTCGCTATCCAGGTCTCTACCATGAGTGGTTTCTTCAGACAATTATTAATAACTGATCAATTTAATAACTGATTAATCAGTTATTAAAAATCGCCTGAAGACACCACTCATGGTAGAAACCTGGGTAACAAAATAAATCATTTAAAAATGGATAATATTCGAAAGTTCTACAATATAATTGTATCGAACACTTTTAAATACAAATGTGTACTGGTCTAACCCTGTTATGACCAAAAACTAAGTATTAAACAATCAATATATATATATATATATATATATATATATATATATATATATATATTTGTAGAAGAAATGCATGAATTGATTTTATTTTTATAGATGTATATTGAGATAAGCAAAAACTTTAGAGTTTTTGCATCTTTTTAAGCTAATAAGCATGCGTATTTGTACGAAAACAGCAGCACCTGCACATCCATATGTGTGCCTATGTACAAAATAAATAAGTGGACCTCAAGATGAAAGATCTAGTTTTAATACTTATATATACAGGGTAAAACACAAAATGAAATACCTACATTTTTGCTATGTCAAGACACCCACACACCTTTGTATATATATTTGTGCATTGTGGATGAGTCTATGCATGGAGCATTATTAAAATGAAGATAAGGAAGAAGAAAGAGAGGAAGAATAAAGAATGGTTGTGTAAACGTAAGGGGAGAAGTAGAGTTCAGAAAAGAATTGAAATGCATTGGAAGAGAATACGAGAAAAACAGAAGCAATAGATATGATGCAAAAAAAATCTTTGGCTGTTTGAGAATGATCATCACGGAAATGCCTTATTGTGATTAGGAAAAGTGTCTGGAGAGGTTGAGAAGAAACATATGTTTTTGGCCAACTCGAAAGTATATGCAACAGCAAAAAAGAAATACATAGTAATTTCTATCTGTTTATCTGCATGTGTTTATCTATCTGCTTGTAATTGTAACGATGGAGAAGGCACAGGGAAAATAGGCACAAGTAAAAAAAAAAAAAACAGGGAGAGTCAAAGAGAAAGGGATTGAGGTTACCTACAGGTATACACACTGAGTGGAACAGCATGGACCGTCTCTAAAATCATTGTCTTTGACTTTTGGTCCAAGTGCAGCAGATCTTGGTCTTAATATTATGTCCAAGGAAATGGAAATCCAATCATACTATCCGACTTCTATGAAGGTAAGAGAGAGAGCCTGCATTATGGAAACGCTAACTGCACTATCAGCACGGCATGGTAATACTGTTCTGTACAGTCAGAACTGGCAGGCTGATTGTATGCCTGGATTGCACGATGGATGGATGGATGGATGCTTGGTTGGATGGATGGATAAAGGGGAGCTGTTATTGTTGTTAATACTGTCTCTATTGTTGATGGTTGTGGTGGGAGTGATAAGGATAAAAGACAACCAAATGTAGTAAGCTTTTTAATACTACTGCTGCTGCTGTTCTGATTGGTTGTGGTGGTGGTGATGGTGGTGATATTGTTGTTCTGTCAGTACGGAACAAACGCCAGAACTTGAAGTAGCTGCGAGGTTTTCTTGTGGTGGCACCTGCAGCAGCGGCAGCAGTAGCCAAAACAGTATAAGCAGCTGTATTACAAAGATAAATAGCAGCAATGGTGGTGGATGTTGTTGCCGGTGTTGTCGCAGTAGTAGTAGTAGTAGTAGTAAAAATAGCAGTAGTAGTAGTGACAGTAGTAAATATAGTAGTAGAAGTAGTAATAGCTCTAATTAATAGTGGTAGTAGTCTAAATGTTATTGCTTGGAATAGTAATAGTAACAAGAATATAGTTTTTGTGGAAATTATAGTAGTAACATTATTGATTAATTGATTGATTGAGAGACTGACTCATCCGACATCTCACAGCTATGGTCATTACCAATGAAACACTTCAATTTCATGCCAGGTTTTTTTGCCTTCTGCCGGATTTCAGTTCAAGTTTTCTTTCCAGGTGATGTACAACTGCCAGTGGTTTATGGGATGGATGTTTTGCAGAAGATTGTATAGCCCCTAATTTACAGTCATGCTTTTTAAATGTTGCTAGCTTCTCACCTGAGTCTTTTGACAGACTATCAGCGCTAGTGATAAATTCTAAAAAAATATGCCCACTGCTTAATGCTTGTCAGTAAGTAGTGAGATCGAGTGTCTATATAGAAGAAGAATTAACAGTCTATAGGTTTATACCGGTAGCAGTTATTGCAGTATCAGTCATTGTTGTTTTTATTGTTATCATATTTGTCATAATGATGTTGTTAGGATATATATTTCTGAGAAGTTATACATTTTTTATCATAATGTTAATTTTTTTTTTAAGTTTTTAGTTTTAGTCATAGATATTAACAATAATGGGAATTCAGGAAATTGGGTTCATGCTTTTCTTGAGATTCTAAGCTTCAAACAAACCCAAGTTTAGCAAAGAGAACTTTAAACTCATTGGTCAATTTCAGCTTCCAATGTCCTGCCAAGTTAGGCCATTTTTACATGTTCAGAAATATTTATTGTCATATTAGCAACAGCTGCAATAAGTAGTAGGAATAATATCAGTTTTAATAGAATATACACATATAATTGAAGACAGAAAAATTGTTAAATTTCTAACAGGAATAAGTACTATTTGTGTTTGAATTGTGAAACATCAAATCACACATATATATATATATATGTCTATGAACTGTAACTTTGTGCACAAAACTTGTATTCCAACTCAAAATATACTTTCAATTCGGTACTTTTGCAAAAGAAATGCATCCAGTTTTTCCTGTAATCTGTCCTATTATCAAGACAATTGATTTTTGTGATAGGTGTAGAAGAGAAAATAAGTCTGATTATTGTGCATCACTATTTTTTAATTATTTCACCTCAAGCAAGGCAATAAAGCCTCTATGACACAAGGATTTACTGAGTATGAGAGAATATAAGGAAAAAACATTACCAAGGAGATCTCCCCCTTTTTTACACACAACGATGTGTGGGGCAGTAACTTTTTGTTACTGTTTCCGTAACAATCTGTTTTTTTTATGAGGCCGGGTTGTTAGCCATGCGCCGAACCCCTAAACCTGGTGGGCCGGTGGACCATTCTTGGTCCTTATGTTTACAACACCTGGTATTCCCAAATGGTCACCCATCTAAGTACTGACCAGGCTCGATGTTGCTTAACTTCGGTGATTAGGTGAGAACCGGTGTATTCAACACGATATAGCCGTAAACTTACCAAGGAGAAAGAACGACAAAAGAATAGAAAATAAGGTGACAAAAGGTAACAATTGACATCACATTTAAATTTTTAAAGATCAAAGTTGGCTGGGAACCAAGAAGCTGGAAGAGAGTTCCACAAATGAGAATTGTAAGAGAAGAAAGTATTACACGAACCATTTCAACTCTAAAATGAGGAGACTTTCCTGCTGATCTAGAAGAGTGTTTAAATTCATAAAGTCTAGATACTATCAAAGAAAGTTCATCAGAATAATTACCATGAAAGCATTTATAGAAAAGGTACACGAAATTCATGTCAGCTCAGGGCCAATAACATTGCACATTCTATTTTGGATTTTATCAAGAGATCTCGAAATACATAACAGAAGCACCAGACCAGATACAAGAAGAAATATTTTAAAAACAGCAATGTTAATAGAAAACGTCAAAGCAAGTGGTTGTTCATCAACTGCCAGTAACAGTAATAACCAACTATTTTTACAGTCTATTGTGGGAAAAGTTTATTATTGTTGATATTGTAACATTCATAATAATAATATCGACAGACCTGAAGCAGACTACCACCAGGTTTAATTTTGTTGTTTTCATTTTTTTTTACTTTTTTCAGCGCAGTCCTATCAATTGTTATTCAAACTTTTCAATTATCAAAAAAGATTTTGAAAAATTACAATATTTAAACAAATATGTAGTGGGGGGTCAGTTTCTCAGACAACGTTAAAGTAAATCAATCCTCCATTTTCAATCTATTCGTATTGCGGTCAATTTGTTTATGTTAATTTCGTTGATTTTCATTTTTTTTTTCACTTTTTTCAGTGCAGTTCTATCGATTGTTACTTAAACTTTCCAATTATCAAAAAAAAAATTTGAAAATTTACAATATTTAAACAAATTTGGGGGGTTCAGTTTCTCATACAATGTTATAGTAAATCGATCCTCCGTTTTCAATGCACTATAAGGTTGCATGAGAAACTGTCCCCACCTAAAATCATTTAAATATTTAAATTTTTGCAATTTTTTTTTTTTTTTTGTCATTCGTAAAGTTTAAGGTGTAAAAGATAATATTGCACTGGAAAAAGTACAAAAAGTTTGATAATGAACAAATTTACAGGTGGTGGTAATGTTGTACCGGTGACTGGTTTCAAAATGGAGGCTCGATTTACTATAACATTCTATGAGAAACTGACCCCCCCCCCCCCACCGGAAAATGTTAAATATTGCAATTTTTCAAAAATTTTTTTGTCAGTTGTAAAGCTAAGGGGGTAATCGATAGGACTGCACTAAAAAAACATTTTAAAAAAATGAAAAACAACAAAATTAAATGTGGTGGTACTTTGCTTCAGGTCCACCATAATATCAATTTGAATGAAAGTGAAAATTAGATATTTCCAATATGCAATAAGGGAATGATTATTTGGACATACATAATATTTTTATTATAAAATAAATGACAGAAAAACTTTAGTTATATATTAAAATGAGACCACTGTCTAGATTAATATTTAAACAAAAAGTTAGTATTATGAAATGCTTGAATTTACTCAGTTGAAACTAAGTATGCTACAAGGCTATCATTGAGTATCTAATATAGACAGAACTTATCAGAAATACTATTTGCTAACCACAAGTTCTATGATCAAAAATAATAGTACTACATGCTAATTGAAGATATCAAAATCAAACAAGTACAAAAATTTAAATATCTGGAAAGTATTTAAACATAGGTCTACAGCTATATCATGTTGAATACACCGGTTCCCGTCTGATCACCGAAGTTAAGCAACATCGAACCTGGTCAGTACTTCAATGGGTGACCATTTGGGAAGACCATTTGCTGTAAATATAAGGACCAAGAATGGTCCACCGGTCCACCAGATTTGGGGGTCGGGTGCAGGGCTAACAATCCTGCCCTGTAAAAAACAGTTTGTTACAGAAACAGCAACAAAAAGTCGCTGCCCTATGCACCATTGGGTGTGATGGATAAATGATAATGATTTAAACATAGGATGAAAAATGTAATGCACAAATCTGAAAGTGCATTGGAACAGCAAAAGATGCTTTCTGAAAGTTAAATAAAGTATCAAGAAACAGGAAAAAGTTCATTAGAAACAAAGAAAAAATGCTGAACGATACTGTAATATTAATACTCCAAGAATGCTGGACAATTTTCTCACAAATGAAGACGAGTCTTGAGGTGATAGAAATATGGTTTTACAGAAGGATGCTGAGAATACACTGGATTGAACATATGAGTAAGAAGAAAGTTTTGATGAAAAAAGGACACTTATACTTAGAATCAGAAAAACAGAGTTGAAATTCCTAGAACAGATAAAGAAAAGAAGGCTTGGAAATTAAACACTCAGTGGATATACTGAAAGCAAAAGGGAAACTGAGTAACCTATTTCACATGGTTGTGTAAAATGAAAGTAGTGGGAGTGATAGTAAAACCACAAACATTCCTAAAAGCTACAAAGTACAGGAAGTTGTGGAGAGCAGTGATCATCCACATCCTGAAGGAACACAACACATAGAAGATTACATGCTGAGCCAGTTGTCTGGTACAAGGCCATCTAGTTTTGTAAGACTATGACATCAATATCATCATAATAAATATAATTTTATCAGTAGAATCCTTAACTTTGTTTTAATTCAAACAAGAACTTTGTTCTGAATTCCTTGCATTCACTTACATGCAAATACTGTTGGGAAAGGTATTAATCTGTCTCTTTCCTCCAGTTATGGGTTAAATAACAGGACAGACTGGGTTCTATAGCCTTGGCTGGAAACCAGTCTACCATAGAAAGCAATGGCAACCTACTGCAGGATAATCTTTTGCCCAGTCAGTCGTGTCTCTTTTAAGACATAATCACCTAAAGTGTGTATCATGTATGGCACTTAACTGACTGACTGACTTTATTTTGTAACAAGTTTGCCATTGAAGTGATCATAATACGATACCTACTAATAATAGTTTTACGGATGAATATATTAAACAAAATATTTGAAGTATTTGTCATCAAAACATTTGAAATAGCAACAAAAATATAAATTGTAAAGATTTGAGCATTAAGACGCTTAAAAATTTAAGAGCAGTACTAGATTGGTAGTTAGTTCTCATAAGTTCACTGTTGAAATTGCTAATTGTAATTATAAGTTCTATGCTAATTGCTTCTTCTCTCCTAAGATGAACTACATTCCTTAGTTCCACTAGTTCTAACTTTCATGGCTAAATTTGACCATGCCATTCACATTGTAATGACCCACTCTCATTTCTTTCATCTTCCATTGATGAGAATTAAGTTTCACTCAAGCAGCTTATTCATATGAACCACTACTTTGTGAGACTGACTCCCAAGAGGATGCTTTCTCAATCACTACAAACTTAAACTTTTCATGTCTAGGGTCATCCGTTATCTTTCCCATATAAACTTATTTGTAAACCTCTACATTGAGTAATTGGAGTGGATAGACTAAACTATCGCCCGGTTCACACTCCACCCATGTCTATTGAACAGGTGAAGAGGCTCATCCCTTGTTTCCTGGTTAGGATGTGGTTTCTGGCTTTCTCTTTTCCAATCTTTTTACTCTTACATAGCCCTCTGCACATCAGTGGTGTTATCACCTTGCTTGGGGTGATATGAAAAAAAAAAATTGAGTGACTTCTTACAGGGTGAAAATCACAATAAAAAAAATAACACTTTTGACTAATGGAACTCTCTTTCAGCTTCCTGTTTTTCTGTTAATATGATCATTAAAATTTAAATGCAATGTTTATTTGAAACCTGTTCTTTTATTGTCATCATTCTTTAATGTTTTTCGTCAGGTTTTTTTACATTTAGTAACCCTTTGCATCTTTTATATATATATATATATATATATATATATATATATATATATATATTGATGATTATCCACGTATACTGTCTTACTATGTATAGGAAAGAGTATTAATAAAAAAATTTTTGATTTTTAAAAAAAACGTACTTTTTTAAACAGTATTTGTTTATTTTTAATATAGTTTTATATTTCAAACCGACCTCGGTTCTTCATCGGAAACAAGTGATTTTTTTTTTGTTTCCGATGAAGAACCGAGGTCGGTTTGAAATATAAAACTATATTAAAAATAAACAAATACTGTTTAAAAAAGTACGTTTTTTTTTAAAAATCAAAAAATTTTTTATTAATACTCTTTCCTATATATATATATATATATATATATATAAGAATCAAAGGGTTACTAAATGTGAAAAATATAGCCAGTAACCCTTTGCATCTTGTCTGCCTCCTTCTACCGAGCTCCCATAGCTCAGAGGTAGAACTGCTGGCTGACGCCAATTCAGTTGGGTTTCAATCCTGGGTAAAAAGCAATCAGATGTCTAACCATACTGATGAGGTGTCTGCGGATGACTATATATATATATATATATATATATATATATATATATATATATATATATTTAAAATAACTTTAATCCAAATGGAAAAGTAGGAAGGTAAATCCCAAAAACCTGATCCTAATTAATATTAAAATTTTAATATTAAAAAATGATACAGGTGGAGAGCTCAATGAGCTCAATTTTTGTGACGTAAATTTTTTAATTCTGAACCTTCTTTTTTATTTCTTTTTTATTTCATTTTGAGTTGCCGATAAGATGCGAAATCTCTCTTAGGGATTTCATGTTGAAATGATCATTCAACAGTTTTGAAAATTGAAATTTATTTTATTTTATCTATATATATATATATATATATATATATATATAAGAATGAAAGAGTTACTAAATGTGAAAAAACCTGAAGAAAAAACATTAAAGAGTGAATAAAATGGTAATTATTATTTTTGTAATATATTTTGTAATGAATTTATTTTGTAATATATTTTGTAATAAATTAACCACATTTTATTTCCTGTTGATGGTGTTTTAACACTGATACTTTTTAGCTATGGAGTTGCAGTAGGCTATTATTATAATAATAATTACCATATATTTATGCTCTACTTTTGTATTGAGCACTTTTAAAATAAATATCTAACAGTGGAATGTACTTCCATCAGTAACCATGACTTATATATTATTATTTTGCATATATATATATATATATATGAGGGTAAGTAAAAAAATTATCCATGTATTTACCATTACTTATTTTTAAACAAGAGTACACCTAATTTTTTACTTTCTCTTATATGTGTGTGTGTGTGTGTGTGTGTGTGTGTGTGTGTGTGTGTGTGTGTGCCAGTAAATAAAAAATTTAGAATACTTATGTATGATCAGTTAAAAGTTTTATGCTATTATGATTCCTCAGGATTGGGCAATAAGTCTTCCTGAGGAGCATTAACATCAGAAAACATTTAAGCCAACCAATGATAAGTATCGCAAACTTTTATTTATTAATAATAACAATTATTCCTCTTCTTATCTACTAAACACCCCTCTTGTTTTGTTTGCCTTGACATTATATTAAATAATTTTACAATTTTACATATTTTTAAATTATTTTATATATGCATATTTTTTATTTTTACCTTACATTTTTATGACTGTAAACGATTTTTAGTGGATTCCCTATGTTTTTTCAATTTTTTAAACAGTCTTTATTACATCTGTTGGTCTCCACCCTTAAGAAAACTTAATGAAAACACGTTATTTGGTAGTATTCAAACCATATAATGAAAAAAGAGGGCTTAGAAAATTTGACACCCACTGGCAAGAGCAATTGCAGTTTATAACTTACTTAACAGTCAGTCAGTTAAGTGCCATACATGAAACACGCTTGGGCAA
This sequence comes from Ascarosepion bandense, assembly GCA_037127315.1. Lineage (NCBI taxonomy): Eukaryota > Metazoa > Mollusca > Cephalopoda > Sepiida > Sepiidae > Ascarosepion > Ascarosepion bandense. The sequence goes on along the minus strand of JBBBDQ010002154.1, from coordinate 124,221 downwards.
TCATGTCTAGAAAGAGACATGACTGACTGGGCAGAAGATTATCCCACAGTAGGATGCCATTGCTTTTTGCGGTAAACTGGTTCCCAGCCAAGGCTATAGAACCCAATCTGTTCTGTTATTTAACCCATAACTGGAGGGAAGTGAGAGATTAATACCTTTTCCAAAGGTATTTGTGCTTAAGTGAATGCGAGGAATTCAAACTCGGCAACCTGTTTTGTCATTCTGAGCTGATATCCACTGCACTACAACGCACCTACTTAACAAGCTTGGATAAATGATTGGCAAAACATGTTTTACAAGAGATAGCAAAAAGGCAAAATTTATTAAGAGGTACAAAGAACAGGAAATTGTGAAGGGCCATGATTACCCACATTATGTAGGAACATGGCACATACAAGATGCTAACTCTTCAGCATTAAAAGATAAATTTAGTTAAATAATGTATTATTTGCTATTGTCAATGCCTCATTCTCTATAGTTTATTTCATGTGAACTCCAACATTCATATTATTTCAAAACCCAATGAAATAAATCATTAAGTACAATAGATTATCCAAAAGAAATATTTTTACCAATTACCAAAAAAAAGGCCATTGTAACAATTATTACAATCATGGCTAAGTTACAAGTAGTGGCTTTAGAAGGTACCAGTTGTCAGACACCATGTTGAACACTACCCGGTGACCAGATATTTTAGTAAATACTTGGACAAAGATCACATGCTTTATTCTGCTATTCTTTTGAACAATCACTTGAAGTGGATTTCTTGAATTATTTTTCAATGTCATGTTAAAAAGGTTTCAAGATTAACACATTTGCACTTGAAAATGTAAAATCCAAAATCTTGCATAAAGTTGAAAATAGTAGTGTCAGAACAATTCCTATCAACAAGTATTTCAGTATTTCCATAATATATGAGTATTTAAATATGACACAGAAAGTTAAAAGTTATTAAAAACAAAGCTAGATATTACCAGTTTTATATATATATATATATATATATATATATATAGATAGATAGATAGATAGATAGATAGATATAGTGATTTACTAAACATAAATTAGATAATGCACAAGGCCAAAAGTATAGCGAAATCAGTAAGGAGTGAACTCACAACACACACACACACACACACACACACACACACACACACACACACACACACACACATTTTATATATATATAATTTTTTTTCAGATGGAGTGTATCTGTAGAAGAGACAAAACAAATAAAAGAGAGACAAGAAGAAAAACTGTATTTAGCCGATGTGTTTTGTCCTCTGAGGGACTTTATGAAGTCATTGTCTTGATAAAGTCTCTCAGAGGATAAAATGTGCCTGCTAAGTACAGATTTTCTCCTTGTCTCTTTTTATTCATATATATATATATATATATATAAGATTATATAAGATGTAATATCTATATATATATATATATATATATATGCATATATACATGTAATATATATATATATATATATATATATAAGATTATATAAGATGTAATATCTATATAGCTATATATATATATATATATATGTGCATATATACATGTAATATATATATATATATATATATATATAAGATTATATAAGATGTAATATCTATATATATATATATATATATATATATATATATATATATTATGAAGAATTAATTTTGTTTTACTTGTAATCTCATTATTTAAATGATGAATTGAATTTTTTGCAATTGGTATTTGCCGTAAAATAAGGTTTTTATGAAATGCTGTAGTATTACTTTCCTTGTTTTTTTTCTTGGTTTTTTTTTTAAACGCTGTTTTATGACAAATAACAATAGCAAAAACTGCAATTCAACATTTAAATAATGAGATTACAAGTAAAAGAAAGTTAATTCTAGATAATGGCTAAACGTTTAGCAAAAAGCACTCAAAAGTACAAAACCTTTGGACAATTCTTAGATAATTTGAGTTCCAAAAAGAAAACAAAATATGAACACATGAAAAACTATATAAAAACTTAATGATCATACCTTGCCTGTCATTTTTAATATATATATATATATATATATATATATATATATATTTTAAATAATGGATTTATTTTTGGTTTAACATTTTATTATTTCAAAAGTTATTATAGTGAATACTCCTATTTGAAACAGATGCCCCATTTTCCTCTTCTTTTTTAAACAGTGTGTAATACATCTATCTGTCTTGTAATACATCTATCTGTCTTCGTATATAGAAATCCAAATCAAGAAAATACACTCTTCAATACCATTCAGAAAGTACATTCTCTTTATTAAGATTTCTTGAATGTAAATGTGCTGACCAATAAATCTAATACACACAGTTTAAAATAAAGATAAGGCATCTATTTCAACTATAAGTTTCCACTATAGCAACTTTTAAAGTAATAAAAATATACACTCTCACATAAAAAAAATTACAATATTAAGCTTTACTTTGTATCAAGCACTCTTTATAAAAGTAAATTCTTGAACAGTGGGTTTAAATCTAACTGTTCTTTCACTTTCTTATAATATATATATATAAAATCTAAAATTAGACATGAATTACTTCTGAAATTATTTGTGACGTAAATTTCTCAAATCTTAACCGTTTTTTTTTATTTTTATTTTTTATTTTTTATTTTTATTTTTTCTCTCTTTTTTTCTCTCTTTTTTTTCTCTCTTTTTATTCTTCTTTATATTTCCATTTTGAAAGATGTACGGTTGCTGAGGAGATGTAAAATCTCTCTTAGGGATTTCATGTCGAAATGTTCATTCAACATTTTTGAATATTGAAAATTTATTTTACTTTAATTCTTTACTGTAATTCTAATTACATTGAACTCTCCTCCTGTATCATATTTTAATATTAAAATTTTTAATATTAATTCGGATCAGGTTCTTGGGATTTACCTTCCTACTTTTCCATTTTGGATTAAAGTATTTTAATTAAAAAAAATAAAAAATAAATACATATATATATATATATATATATATGTTTGTGTGTGTGTGTGTGTGTGTGAAAAGTGTATGTATATAATTATAAATATTAATATATATATATGCAATTTGTTATATATATTATATTATTTATATATTATATATGCGTGGTACTTATTTAAAAGTGCTCAATATCAGTGATAGAGCAGACATATTCATATAGATAGGTTTTGAGTTTGTAACCCAGGGTTACAAACTCACACCTATCTATATGAACATATATATATATAAATATATATTTTCCATTTGTAAACGACTTATTACACGACCTAGGTTTCTACCATGAGTGGTATCTTCAGGTGATATATATATATATATATGTATGTATGGGTGTCAGCAGTACAATTGCATTTAGGTACTTATAAAGAAATTAATTTTCTCTTGTAAATTTTATTTTATTTATAAGACAATAGTAAAAACAGATTATAGTTTACAAGTGCAAAAATGAATGCATGAAAAGCAGGGGTAAGTGTATAAAACTTAGCCACAATCTACAAAGTATCTATACCAATGTATGACTTGTTAAAGAAACCAGATTTTTGATCAGATGGGATTCAACACCCACCCCATGGGAGCTGGAGTGATTAGTAGTAATAGTAGTAGACACAATAGCAGAAATGCTAATAGTAGTAGTAAGTTGGGGTATTGTTGCTGTGGTGGTGATGGCTATTAGTAACAATTGATTAGAAGCTGACCCTACTGACAGTTTAAAATAAATACATAAGGGATCAGCTTTATTGTTCTCAACTTTGCTGCTCTTGTTCTCAGAATGGTCATTGTTATTTGTCTTGCCAGTGATGCCGATATCAGTATTATGAGTGTTGTTACCGGGTGGCAGCCATAGAGGCAACCATGGTGTTGTCGTTGTTGTTGTCACCGCTGCTGTTGTCGTCATCATAGTCATCACCACTGTAGACATTGCGGGCCACATTTTGTGAGGGTTTCACTCCTGCTGCTGCTGCTGCTGCTGATGAGTTTACTACTACGATGTAAAGACATGAAGCAAAAGCAATGAGTTACATTTACTATCGATTTAGCTGAGAGGAGAAACTGCTGAGTGACTCCAATAATGCCGATGACGATGATGATGAATGTAAGGAAAGATAAAAAAAAATGTGGGGCGCAACTCTGTGGATGATGATGATGATGATGATCGGGTGGCGGGTGGGTGGGGGGTTAGACAAAGGGTGTGAAGAAACAAAAAGAGACAAGAGATGAGAAGAATGATGTAAGGTGTTTCTTTAGTGATGCTGATGTTGGAGGCTGTTGTTGTCAGGGTGATGATAATGAGTGCAAGGATAATGATAGGGGATTCGGGTTAGGGTGTGAGTAACTGTAGCGGTGGGAATGGTAGTTAGATGATGGTCACAGTGGTGATTTATGGTCATTATGAATTTTAAAACAACAATGGTGATGATGAAGAAAAATACAATGATGACGATGGATGATGACGACAACGACGATGACGATGATGATGATGAAAGTGTGATACTAAGACATTTAATGGAGTGCACAAGGACTGAGATACTAATAGGGTTTATGGTAAAAACAGTGACACTGGTAATGATGGCTATGGTCATAAGTGGTTGACAACAGTAGTGTTAGTTGCGGTGATGACGATAATGATGATGATGACTGTAATGATGGGATTAGTAATGGTGTTGTTCTGACAATGCAGATATTGATAACAAATCAAAATATGTCAAAAATGCTTTGATGTTGCTGGAGTCTTTGGCAAAGGAAATCGAAAGAAAACATGGAATTACTGAGGAAATTCGTGTAAATTAACTGATATTTAAAATAGAAATGTAAATCTGAACTGATGAATGTTTTTGTTTTGCCGATAAGTTGAATTCTCTCATGTACTGTGTAATTTTCTTTTTTAGATTATTAGATACGTCTGTTTTAAGAATTAATTAAAAAGTCTTTCAAGAAAGAAAAAATATTTCTTTCATGAGAAAAAGAAGGCAGCTGTAGGCATTTCTCAAATTGTTATAAATTCTGGCAAATGTGTATCTCTCACACAAAAGGCAGACACAATGTGCTGGTCACAAGAAGAAATACTTTGTAAGAGACATTGTGGCAATTATAAGGATGATTTGTAATATGCTTTTTTTTATCTTTTGTTTCTTTTTATAAATAATTCTTTTATAGGCAACTGTACTTAAATTTGACTAAATTTTCGCCAACTCCATGACTGACGTCAGTGGGGCTTAAGTAACTCAAAAAGAAAAAAAAAAGAGAAAAAGAAAATAAAATAAAATGGAAAGTGTTACTAAATGCATTATTACATAGTTTATTCAAGAAATCTACTAATTTAGGGACACTGAAATATTTTTCATTACTATATATTAGATACAAACAAAGAAAAAAAATTAATTAATGACTTAAACAACTTCAGTACTAATTTTGTGAAAACATTAAACAACCAAAGTACTGGTCAAAAATCTCAAGTTATAAAAATGGGTTCTTATAACAATTAGGATTATTATCAAGAATTTTACAGTAATAGTAATTTTTACCTATTTTCTTATTTCTTGAAAGATAACAATAACAATAATACTAAATATAAAGGGAGTAACATTGAAGGAATTAACCATGTTTTTACAACTGTAAGTAATTCTGCAATAACAGAAAATGATGTTTCTGATAATGATGATGGTTTTGACAAATGGCGTATAAGTTAATGATGGTGATGGTAACAGTGCTATTACTGGTAATTATACTGGTGGTGGTGGTGGTGGTGATTTCATCATGATGATGATGATGATGATGATGATGGGGTCAGCACCTTGTCATCGTAAAGAGAAATAGGAAGCGGAGAAAAGATAGAATTTTACAGATTCTGGAAAAGGGAAAATAGATCAACCATTCAATGAGAAAAGTTCTCAGCCCAGACTATTTCCCAAAATCTGACCAGGTGACAAATCATCAGAATATTTCAGGTTGATCACTTTTCAACATCCCCTTAGTCACTTACATACAATATATATATATAGATATATATATCCTTTCACTCCAAGCAAAGCAATAAAGCCACCAGGATACCAGGGATTATTGAGAGTGAAAGAAATAGAAGGAGACAATAATTTTTTTTTAATCATTCAACCCCAAGCAAGGCGGTAACATAAGAGTAAAAGATTAAACAGGAGGAGAGTAAAGAGAAAGACGAACCAGTTACAGGGAGTGTCAGAGAAAGGGCAAGATAAGGGTGGAAATACAGGTGTGATGAAAGTTGCAAAGGTAGAGAGAAAGAAAAAGATATACAGGTTGATGTAGAAAGAACTGGAGTCAAGTGGATAAGAGATGGCTATTGACATTGCATTTAAATTCCTGGAGATTATAGCCATCAGGAAAGCAAGAATATGGAAGGGAGTTCCACAGGCAGGCAGTGCGAGAAAAGAAGATGCTGGAGTAGAATTGTTGGCTGCATTTGGTTGATTTTACTGTAAATGGGTGGGACCCTGATAGAAACATGATTCAAGGAAACAGAAAATTATGATTGACAGTGCATTTAAATTTTTGAAGATTTTAGTTGACAGGAAAGTAGGGAGCTGAAAGAAAGTTCCACAAGTGAGAAGGGCAAGAGAAGAAACAATTAGAATAGAACTTATGAATACAACTAGTAATTTCAACAATGAAACCAGGAAACCTAGATGCCAATCCAGTACTGTCATTCAATTCTGTACATATACAAATGTATACATATTTGTTGATATAATTATGAAGTTAGAATGCCATTGAAAGTTGATCATATCCATAAGATTGTAAACTTTTGACAATGTTTATTTCTACAAATTAGTTTCATTATTAGTCAACAAGACAAAATGTATATGTATATACATGTACACACACACACACACACACACACACACACACACACACACACACACACACAGACATATAAATATATTACTTCTTTGTGTATGTATGGGTGTATATATATGTGTATATATATATATATATATACACACACACATATATATATACACACACAAACAAACATACATGCACACACACACACATACACATACACATACACACACACACATATATATATATATATATATACACATTGAAATGCATAGGGGAACAATTTTATCTACATGTATGTACATGTAAGTACATATAAATATATAACAAGATAACTCATAAATGTTTATATATATATGTGTATATGTATATATACACACACACATATATATACACACACATATATATATATACACACATATTGAAATGCATAGGGGAACAATTTTATCTACATGTATGTACATGTAAGTACATAACAAGATAACTCATAACTATTTGAATATGAGATAGATCAATAGATAGGTTATATATTTATGTTTACAATGGATAGATAAATAATTTTGAAAATTTACAAATGAATACACCCACACAGTATTTCATAGACACCCACACATGTGTACTTGTAAACACCCACACATGAAACTGGGAAATTGTATGTACGCACTTTCCTACTGCCGCTGCTATAACTACTGTCAACATTGTCGTCATTATGAGTCTATTAAGCAAGCTGCTAACCAATCTTTCAAGCTATTGTGCAAGGCAGCTAACAAGCAGGCAGCCAAGTTGGCAATTGACCAATACTGTTATAACTACAGAATAATATCATCAGTCAGAGAGAAAGAACCCTAAGATTAATGGGAGGAGAAGACCCGGCTCATCCTTTTTTTTTTTTCCTGACATCTTAAAAAGGATTTGTATATTAGTCAGGTTGTTGTTGTTGTTTTCCTTTGCTTTTTAAGGTCTTACTTTTTGGTAAGATATTAAAGAAAGTTATGCTTTCTTCATGTTGACAGCAAAGAGAAGGAAACTGAAAGAGAAGAAGGACAAACAAGAGGGAGTAGTAGAAAGAAAGAAAGAAAGAAAGAAAGAAAGAAAGAAAGAAAGAAAACTATGGTAGTAAGAGATAAGGGTGAAAACAAACAGATAAGACTAAAAAATGCAGGAAGATAGAATTAAAAAAAAATAGAAAGTGAATAATTTTTAAAGAAAAGAATCTTTATTTGAAAAAGAAAGAGAAAAAGAAAAGTAGAAAATGAAAGAGTGAAAATAAGTGGTAAATGAAGAAGAAAAAGAAGATGAAGAAGAAGAAGAAGGAGAAATAGAAGAATACGATGAAAATGAAATAGAATTCTAGAAAGAATTGCAGGAAGCAGATTACAAAAAGGAGAAAAAGACTGAAAAAAAAGAAAACGTGGAGCAGGAAGAAGAAAAAAGTGAATGAGAAAAAAAGGAAGAAAGAAATCTCAAGCTACCAAAAAAGGAATAATTTTGACATTAAACATTATGTTTACATAGCAGTTGGCTTTCAGCTGACAAGGTGAAGCTGTAAGTAAGACACACAGGTGAATTCTTATGTGTAAGCATCCACCAAACACAGCATATGCGAGAGACAACGGAAATGGAATTCTACATAATGGCAAACATTTTGATGCAGTAGAGCCAGGAATAGAACAGGGGGGCATTTTCCAGCATCCACGGCGCGATTCACTATTGAGAATGGAATATGCTGATCACTGAGGAATACCGATGCGAAACAATGCTAATGCTACAGAGTGTAGAAGGAGAGAAAAGATGAGAGAAAGAGATAGAGAAATAACCAGAAACAGAAACAAGTGAAAGGAGAAAATATTGTTGATGTATAAAAAGAGTGAAAAACGAGAATGAAGAATAGGAAAGAAACTGATGAGAAGAAGAAAAAAAAAAGAAAAAATATAAGTGGATATTAAAGTAAAGACAAGAAAAAGAAAAATAAGAATGCAATGAAGAGACAGACGAACAGAAAGAAAAGAAGAAAATAAAGGTAAAAGAAGGCGTTTAAGAAAATTAGAGATTGAGGAAGAGCAGAGGTGAGACTGAACAATTGCCTTGAGGATTCAAGCATCATTTAGGTAATTTTATGTCATAATTATGAGTTCAATCCCAGTGCCGGGTACTACAGAAATAGTCAGGCTCAGTGAAAACAGGACTAGTGATAACTGAACAATTAACCAGGATGAAATATCCCTAGACAGGAGCAGAAAAATGAGTACAACCTGCCTTTATAGATTGAATAAAGGGTTCAGTTTGAAATTCCCTGAAGGTTACCGGATCACTAGACACCTGAAGAAGGCTGGCAGGCACAATGGTCGAAACATTGTGATCATAACACCAGAAATGAGGAAATTAGTACAACTTGAAATTATCAATAAAGACTGAGAAGCAGAAAAATAGAAGATGGAGTGGGAGAATCGATGGGTACACAAGAAAGAAAAGATGGTAGAGATTAGAAAGAAAAATCACGATCAATAGAGGGCTATAAAAGAAAGAAACAAAAAGAGACATTTCATAAAAGAGATAAAAGAGTAATTTTTTTTTTGAGTGAATTTTTTTTTACAGCTCATCAAACTTTTTTAAAATTAATTAATGCCAAAACACATTGTTAGAATTTTGGAGGCAGCAAATCAGTCAGTTAAGTGCCATGCATGATACACGCTTGGGCGATCATGTCTCGAAAGAGACATGACTGACTGGGCAGAAGATTATCCCGCAGTAGGTTGCCATTGCTTTCTGTGGTAGACTGGTTGCCGACCAAGGCTATAGAACCCAATCTGTCCTACTATTTAACCCATAACTGGAAGGAATAGACAGATTAATACCTTTCCCAAGGGTATTTGCGCGTAAGTGAATACAATGGATTCAACTGGAATTTGAACTTGGCTCCCCGGTTTCTCGTTCCGAGCCAATATCCACTGTACCACAACGCACAATGATTTTCCGATACAAGCCCTATTAAAGGACATTGAAAAGAAAAAGGATGCTTATACTTTGAATCAGAAAGAAACAACTAAAATTTCTTGGAGAGACTATGAAGGAATAATAATATAGCCCTGAACGTATACAAAAACAGTACGGTATCCCTGAGACTATGAAGGAATAATAATGTAGGCCTGAACCTATACAAGAATAGTACAGGGTTCCTGAGACTTTGAATAATTAATAATGTAGCTTTGAACGTTTACAAAAAAAGTACAGTGACCCTGAGACTATGAATAAATAATAATGTAGCCCTGAACATATACAAAAATAGTACGGTGTCCCTGAGACTTTGAAGAAAAAATAATGTAGCCCTGAACCTATACAAGAATAGTATGGTGTCCCTAAGACTTTGAATGAAAAAAAAATGTAGCCCTGAATATATACAAGAATAGTACAGTGTCCCTGACACTATAAAGATATAATAATGTAGCCCTGAACCTATACAAAAATAGTATAATGTCCCTGAGACCATGAAGGAATAATAATGTAACTCTGAATCTATACAAGAATAGTACAGTGTTGCTAAGACTATGAAGAAATAATAATGTAGCCTTGAACCAATACAAGAATAGTATGGTGTCCCTGATAATATGAAAGAATAACAGTGTAGCCCTGAAACTATAAAGAATAGTACAGTGTCCCTAAGACAATGATAGAATTATAATGTAGCCATGAAACTACACAAGAACAGTAAAATGTCCTTGAAACTATACAGGAATAATAATATATACCTGAACCTATACAAGAAGAGTACGGTGTCCTTGAGACTATAAAAGAGAAATAATGTATCCCTGAAACTATACAAGAATTGTACTCTGTCCTAAGACTCTGAAGGAATAATAATGTATACCTGGACCTATGCAAGACTAGTACAGTTCCCTGAGACTATGAAGAAATAATAAGGTATACATGAATGTATAAAAAATAGTACAGTATCGCTTAGACTATTAAGGTTTAATAATGTAGCCCTGAAACTACACAAGTATAGTAGTGTCCCAGAGACAATAAAGAAATTATAATGTAGCCTGAACTTATACAAGATTAATATGGTGTCTCCGAGACTATAAAGAAATAATAAGGTAGTCCTGCAACATATACAAATATAGTACAATGTCTCTGAGACAAAAAAGAAATAATAATGTAGACCTGAACCTATACAAGAATGGTACAGTGTCCCTGAGACTATGAAAAAATTATAACGTAGCCCTGAACCTATGGAAGAATAATAAGGTGTCCCTGAGATTATGAGGGAATAACAATGTATCTCTGAACCTATACAAGAATAATACAGAGTCCATAAAACTGTGAAGCAATAATAATGTAGCCCTGAACTTATATATGAATAGTATGGTGTCCCTGATACTATGAAGGAATAATAATGTAGCCCAGAACATTTACAAGAATAGTATAGTGACCCTGAGACTATGAAGAAATAATGTCTGCTTTGAACCTACACAAGAATAGTACAGTGTCCCTGAGCCTATGAAGGAATAATAATGTATACCTGATCCTAGACAAAAATAGTACAGTGTCCCTTAGGGCATTAAGGAATAATAATGTAGCCTTGAACCTATACAAGTATAGTACAATGTACCTGAGACTATAAAAGAATAATAATGTAACCCTGAAAAAATAGAAAAAAAAGAGAAGTGTCCCTGGGACAATAAATAAATAATTTTGTAGAGCTGACTCTATACATGAATAGTACAGTGTGCCTGAGACTATGAAGTAGTAAGAATGTGACCTGAACATTTACAAGAATAGTATGGTGTCCCTGAGACAATTAAGAAATATTAATGTAGCTTTGACCATATACAAGAATAGTGCAGTGTTCCTGAGTCTATAAAGAAAAAATAATGTAGCTCTGAAGCTATACAACGAGAGTATAGTGTCAATGAGACTATGACGGAATAATAATGTAGTCCTAAACCTATACAAGAATAGTATGGTGTCCCTGAGACTATGAAGAAATAATAATGTAGTCCTGAACATATACAAGAATAGTAAGGTGTCCCTGAGATTATGATGGAATAACAATGTAGCCCTGAACATATACAAGAATAGTATGGTGTACCTGAGACTATGAAGGAATAATAATATAACCCTGAACCTATACAAGAATAGTATGGTGTCCCTGAGACTATGAAGAAATAATAATGTAGCCCTGAACATATACAAGAATAGTAAGGTGTCCCTGACACTATGAGGGAATAACAATGTAGCCCTGAACATATACAAGAATAGTACAGTGTCCCAGAGTCAATGAAAGAATAATAACATAGCCCTGAACCTAGACAAGAATACTATGGTGTACCTGGGACTATGACGGAATAATAATGTAGTCCTGAACCTATACAAGAATGGTAAGGTGTCCCTGAGACTATGAGGGAATAACAATATAGCCTTGAACATATACAAGAATAGTACAGTGTCCCAGAGTCTATGAAGGAATAATAATATAGCCCTGAACATATACAAGAATAGTATGGTGTACCTGAGACTATGACAGAATAATAATGTAGCCCTGAACATTTACAAGAATAGTATGGTGTCCCTGAGACAAATAAGAAATATTAATGTAGCTTTGACCATATACAAGAATAGTACAGTGTTCCTGAGTCTATAAAGAAAAAATAATGTAGCCCTGAAGCTATACAACGAGAGTATAGTGTCAATGAGACTATGACGGAATAATAATGTAGTCCTAAACCTATACAAGAATAGTATGGTGTCCCTGAGACTATGAAGAAATAATAATGTAGTCCTGAACATATACAAGAATAGTAAGGTGTCCCTGAGATTATGATGGAATAACAATGTAGCCCTAAACATATACAAGAATAGTACAGTGTCCCAGAGTCTATGAGGGAATAATAATGTAGCCCTGAACCTATACAAAAAGAGTACGGTGTCCTTGAGACTATGAAGGAATAATAATGTAGCCCTGAACCTACACAAGACCAGTACAATGTCCTTGAAACTACAAAAGAATAATAATGTATACCTGGACATATACAAGAATAGTATGGTGTCCCTGAGACTATGAAGGAAAAACAATGTAGCACTGAACCTATAAAAGAATAATATAGCTTCCCAGAGACTATGATGGAATATTAATGTAGCCCTGAAATTATACAAGAATAGTGCGGTGTCCCTGAAACTATGAAGGAATAAGAATATAGCCATGAACCTATGCAAGAATAGTTTCGTGTCAATAAGACTATGAAGTAATAATGATATTTACCTGGACATATACACGAATAGTACAGTGTCCCTGACACTATGAATGAATAATAATGTGTGCCTAAACCTATACAAGTATAGTACAGTGACCCTCAGACTATAAAGGAATATCAAATTTATGCTGAACCTATACAAGAATAGTACAGTGTCCATGAAACTACAAAGGAATAATAATATAGCTCTAAACCTATACAAAAATAGTACAAAGCTCCTGAGACTATGAAGAATCAATAAAGCAGCCCTGAACATATACAAGAATAATATCTGAGACTATGAAGCAATAATAATGGACCACTGAACCTATAACAGAATAGTACACTGTCTCAGAGACTATGATGGAATTTTAATGTAGCCCTGAACCTATAGAGGAATAGTACAGTGTTCCTGAGACTATAAACGAATAATAATTGGCCCTGAATCTATACAAGTATAGTACAGTACCCCTGAAACCTGAGACTATGAAGAAATAAAAATGTAGCCCTGAACATTTACAAGGTTAGTACGGTGTCCCTGAGACTACAAAGAAATAATAATGTAGCCCTGAAACTATACAAGAATAGTACAGTGTCCTTGAGACAATGAAAGTATAATAATGTAGCCTTGATCCTACCAAAAAATAGTACGATATCCTAGAGATTATGAAGAAATAATAATGTATACCTCAACCTATACAAGAATAGTACAGTGTCCCGGGGACTAGGAAGGAATAATAATGTAGCCTTGAACCTACACAAGAACAGTACAATGTTCTTGAGACTATGAAGGAATAATAATGTATAACTGGATCTATACATGAATAGTACAGTGTCCCTGAGACTATGAAGGAATAACAATATAGCCTTGATTTTACAAAAAAATAGTACAATATCCTAAGGGTAATGAAAAAATAATAATATATACCTCAACCTATACAAAAATAGTACAGTGACCCTGGGATTATAAAAGTATATTAGTGTAGCACTGAACCTATACAAGAATAGTACAGTGTCCCAGGGACTATAAAGGAATACTAATTGACACTTTACAAGAAGAATACATTGTCCATGAGACTATAAAAAAATAACAATGTAACCCTGAATCTATACAAAAATAGTACAGTGCCTCTAAGACTATGAAGGAATATGAATTTAGCCTTGAACTTTACAAGAATAGTACGGTGTCCCTGAGAGTATAAAGAAATAATAATGTAGCCCTGAACGTATACAAGAATAGTATGGTGATCTTGTGACTATGAAAGAATAATAATGTAGCCTTGAACCTACAAAAAAATAGTACAATATTCAAGAGATTATGAAGGAATAATAATGTAGCCCTGAATCTATACAAGAATAGTACAGTGCCCCTGAGACCATAAAGTAAAAAAATGTACACCTGAATCTATACAAAAATATTACGAAGTCCCTGAGACAATGAAAGAATAATAATATACACCTGAACCTATACAAGAATAGTACAGTGCTCCTGTGACTATGAAGGAATAATAATATAGCCCTGAAACTATACAAAATAAGTATGGGGTCCTTGAGACTATGAAAGAATTTTACTGTATACCTGAACATATACAAGAATAGTACAGTGTCCCTGAAACTATGAAACATTAATAATGTACCACTGAACCTATACAAGAACAGTACAGGGTCCCAGGGACTATAAAGGAATACTAATGTAGCCCTGAACCTTTACAAGAATAGTGCAGTGTCCTTAAGATTATAAGGGAATAATAATTAGCCCTGAAACTATACAAGTATAGCACAGTGTCCCTGAGACTATAAAGAAATAATAATGAAGACTTGAACCTACACAAGAATTGCACGGTGTCCCTGAGGTGATAAAGAAATAATAATGTAGCCCTGAATGTGTACAAAAATAGTACCATGCCCGCTAGACTATTAAAAATAAAAATAATGTAGCCCTGAACCTATACAAAAATTATAGTGTTCTTGAGATTATAATGGAATAATAATGTATCCAGAACCTATACAAAAATAGTATGGTATCCCGGAGACTATGAAGAAATGAGAATGTAGCCCTGAAATTCACACGGTTAGTACAGTGACCATGAAACTATTAAGAAATAATAATATAGCCCTGAAACTAAACAAGTAAATTACGATGCCCTTGAGAAAATGAAAGTATAATAATGTAGCCTTGAGCCTACAAAAGAATAGGACGTTATCCTAGAGATTATGAAGGAATGTAGCCCTGAATCTATAAAAGAATAGTACAGTGTCCCTGAGACTATAATAGAATAATAATGTAGCACTGAAACTATACAAGAATAGTACGGTGTCCTTGAGTCTAGAAAGGAATAAAAATGTGGCCCTGAAACTACACAAGAATAGTACAATGTTCTAGAAACTATGAAGGAATAATAAGGTAGCCCTGAACCTATACCAGAATATTATGGTGTCCCTGAGATTTTGAACGAATAAAAATGTAGCCCTGAACTTACACAATAATTGTACATTGTCCCTGAGACAAAAAAGAAATAATATTATAGCCCTGAACCTATACAAGAATAGTACAGTGTCCCTGAGACTATAAAGAAAAAAAAAAGTACCCCTGAAACTATACAAAAATATTACAAAGTTGCTGAGACAATGAAAGAATAATCATGTATACCTGAACCTATACAAGAATAGTACAGTGTTCCTCTGACTATGAAGGAATAATAATGTAGCCCTGAAACTATACACGAATAGTATGTTTCTAAGACTATAAAGGAATAATAATATAGCTCTGAACTTATACAAGAATACTACGGTGTCCTTGAGTCTATGTAGGAATAAAAATGTAGTACTGAACCTACACCAGAATCTATGAAAGAACAATAATGTAGCCCGGAACCTATACAAGAATAATATAATGTTACTAAAACTGTAAAGTATAATAATATAACCCTGAACCTATACCAGAATCTTTTGGTATCCCTGAAATTGTAAAGGAATAATAATGTAGCCCTGAACCTATACAAAAATATTACCGTGTCCCTGAGATTATAAAGAAATAATAATATGGCTCTGAACCTATACAAGAAGAATACGGTGTTGCTGAGACTTTGAAAGAATAATAATGTAGCCCTGAACCTAAGCAAGCATAGTGCGGAGTCGCTGAGACCATAAAGAAATAACTATGTAGTCCAGAACCTATACAAAAATAGTACAGTGTCCCTGAGACTATAAAGAAATAATAATGTATCCCTGAACCTATACAAGAATACTACGGTGTCCCTGAGACTATAAAGAAATAATAATGTAGCTCTGAACCTTTTCTTGAAATAGTATGGTGTCTTGAGACTATGAAGGAATAATAATGTATACCAGAACCTATACAAAAATAGTACGGTGTCTGTGAGACAATGAAGGCATAAAAATATGTAGCTCTGAACCTGTACAAGAAGAGTACGGTGTCCTTGAGACTATGAATGAATAATAATGTAGTCCTGAACCGATACATGAATAGTACAGTGTCCCTTACACTATAAAAAAATAATAATTTATACCTAAACTTATACAAGAATAGCACAGTGTCCCTGAGGTTATAAAAAAATAATAATGTAGCCCTGAACTTATACAAGTATAGTACAGTGTCCCTGAAACTATAAAGAAACGATAATTTAGCCTTGAACCTATCTAAGAATAATACAGTGTCCCTGAGAGAATAAAGGAATAATAATGTTGCCCTGAACATATACAAAAATCTTAGTGTCCCTGAGACTATAAAGAAATAATGTAGCCCTGAACCTATACAAGAATAGTACGGTGTCCCTGAGACTATAAAGAAATAATAATGTAGCCTGAACCTATACAAGAATAGTACGGTGTCCCTGAGACTATAAAGAAATAATAATGTATCCCTGAACCTATACAAGAATAGTACAGTGTCCCTGAGACTATAAAGAAATAATAATGTAGCCTGAACCTATACAAGAATAGTACGGTGTCCCTGAGACTATAAAGAAATAATAATGTAACCCTGAACCTATACAAGAATAGTACGGTGTCCCTGAAACTATAAAGAAATAATAATGTATCCCTGAACCTATACAAGAATACTACGGTGTCCCTGAGACTATAAAGAAATAATAATGTAGCCTGAACCTACACAAGAATAGTACAGTGTCCTTGAGACTATGAAGGAATAATAATGTAGCCCTGACATAAGTGCACTCCACATATAACAATCAAGGTGGTTGCTGTCTGGTGAGTTAGGGGGCCAGATGTAATGGGTGATGTGGTTGGAGAAATTGTCTGACAGCCATGGCTAGGTTCTGTTGATTGTGTGGCTTGGCACAGAGTCTTGTTGCCAGACATGGGATCTTTCAGCAGCCACCCTCTTTACTCAGAGCAACACTATCCCTCAAGACACTTGATGTAATCTTTTGTGTTGAGTCTGAGGCTCTGTGGAAAAATGAACGAAGGCATAATATCACCATCACTAATGATCACTCTCAAAACCTTCATAATCATTATTAGACTCATCCAACTTTTTCCAAATCCTCTGCACTGTCCTCAGATTGACGCCCAAACATTCTGTAATGTTTGTGAGTTTCCAGAGCAAATACCAAACTGTAGAGCATGCTGTTTCCAAATTTCTGGCAAAGCGTATTATGTCATGGTGCAGTTTTTCTCACAGCCGGTGCCTAACTGACCCAACTATACTGTGCAGCTGATAAAATTAAAAATAAAAACAATGCACATATACAAAATTCAAAATATAAAATGGCGACAATTTACTCATCGCACCCTGTGTGTGTAGCACCTTCTGCTGAGAGCTTCTACTGAAACCCGCAAAAAATGTTTCTACGTGAACAGCCACAGATCTGAAGGTTGACCCTAAGAGTATTTGCAAACCTTTTGGCAGTCAGAATTCCAGTCTCGTGATCAAATCCTAAAGAAATGTTATACTTATGTATTTGCAAGATATACATCTGCAAATATGATATAGTGATAAAATTTATCTTATTATATCTGAATATGATGGCAATAAACTTTTGGAGATTGGTCATTAAGAATTGAATTTTACAGGTTCAGGAAGGTTTCTGTTTCATGCCTTCCTCAGGAAGTAGTAACACAAATTATCTGACACTAAGAATCTTAAAGCTTATATTTATTTGCACTCGATATAAACTGCTACAAGTGTTCATTTCAAATTTACTTAAAATGTAAACATAAATCAATGTTTTAAAGTTTTAACACTTGTAGCTCATTTTATATATATATATATATATATATATATATATATATATATATATTTTCAGTTAGATAGTTGTGCGTTTATGACCCTGGGTTTCATGCTTTTGTGATCGTCAGGCAAACTGTATAATTTTTAAAAAAATTAATCAGTTTGCCTGACGATTGCAAAAGTGTGAAACCCAGGGTCATAAACTCACACCTATCTAACTGAATATGTTAGCTCTATCACTGATATTGAGCACATTCAAATAAGTAGCATGCATATATAATATATAAAAATATGATATATATATAACAAATTGCATATACATATATATATATATATATATATATATATAATAATAATAATAACTATATAGACTCTGTAAGTATGTAGGCCGTAAATTTATTCTAAAATAAACCTCCGAAAAAACCATTAACAAACAGAACCTAAATCTGTTACAATCCTAAGACATCGGATAAATGGGGAGAAAAAAAAGAAACCCGCGGAACAAGAACAAAACATTCAATACTCCGCAGTAAAGAAAAAACCCCAAACGGAACCAAACACAAGAAGAAGTGCTCAATACAAAGTACGAAAGAAAAGATACAATAGTAGAGCAAAAACACACAAAAATCTAGAGTGAGCCAAAACCTACCGTGGTTTCACACTACGAATCGTCAGGGCAACCCTGACGATCCGTAGTGTGAAACCACGGTAGGTTTTGGCTCACTTTAGATTTTTGTGTATATATATATATATATATATATATATATACACACACACATTTCACACAGACACACACACACACACACACACACACACATATATATATATATATTTAAGTGAGGATTGCATTATATACAGAATAAACAGTCATGTTTTTTACATTTCAAAATAGGGTATCATATTATATACAAGCTTACAATTATGATATCCTCATCTTTGCCTTTTGTAATGTGAAGAAAGATATCTAAATCAAGAGTTCAAAATGATATCTCATCTCATCCCATGGTATAGTTAAGAGGAGACTGTATTATGCACAAAAAGGACACAGCCATGCTTTTTACACACTGAAATAGGGTATCATATCATATACATACTTACAATTATAATATCCACATCTTTGTCTTTCCCAATGTGAACAAAGACATCTATAACAAGAGTTTAAAATGGTACCTAAAATCATCTCCAATGGATAACAAAGAGCAGACTGCATTATGCACAAAAAAGAATACTTCCACGCTTTTTACATATTTAAATAGACTATTATATTATATGTGAACTTATAACTATAATATCCTCACCTTTGCCTTTTTCGATATCTAAGTAAAGAGTTTAAAATGAGATCTAAACGCATCTCCAATGTATATTAAAAAGAAGACTGCATTATACATAAAAAAACACAGTCACGCTTTTCACATATTGAAATTATATAAATGTTTAAAGTTATAAGTACAACAATCTTATTTACATATTGAAATATAATGAGTTTTACAAAACATCTAGATTACTTTGTACACAAATAAATACAATAAGTTTACAGTGAAAAAATGACAGCATTTTATTTTCCAATGATACATTCTGAAAAATGACTGGAATGCATTTTACTTGAAATGACATATAAAAAAGGACAGGTAAGCTGCGAATATAAGTTCCCAAAGCTTTTTAAATCATTCATGACTGCCCCAGTTCAGTGAAATTGTTAATGAAGTAGTGATGATGAATTTTCAAGGGGCAAGAAGACATAAAAACATATTGAGAAAGAAAAGTTTGAAATTCCAATAAGGATTGATTATTGATGAAGCAAAGGTAATTTTGAAATGATGAAGATAATTGAAGGAGGAGATAAAAATATTGAGCAATAAGAAGTGGCAAAGTAAAAGAAAAGAAGAGAATAAATTGACCATGCGAAAAAATACTTTCAAGAAAGAGAACAAATAAAATAAAGTAATAAATAAAAAAATAAAGCAAATTCTGGGGAAGAAAAAGCGTAAAAAGAACAAAAAAAAAAGGAGAAAAAGAAGTAGATGAATTCTGAATTTAATATGAGAAGTTTTAAATAACTGAGAATAGGTAAAGCTGCAACTGATTTAATGGAGCCTGAAAAGAATAACAGGGAGAAAATACTCCGAAGAAGAAAAAGATATAAGTTGTTGGGAAGAGAAGAGGTTGAAGATGGAAGATGTGAGTATTAAAAATGTATTCTTGGAGAGCAAAAAAAAAAAAAAAACACTAAACCTCATTAGAAGACAAGAAAATATGACACTACAAAAGAAATTAAATCTGAATCTTGTGAAAATGAAAGCAAGAAGGAAAAGGAAAACTAATGACTCTGACAGAAAAATGTCTGCAATGAAAAAAAAAGTCTCTCTAAAAACACTAAAAATAAAACAAAATGACAGACAAAATTAAAGCAAAAGATGTGAATTCTGAAGAAGAAAATAGGGGGGAGGTTAATTCTCAATCTGTTCATTTGTTTGGTAAGCAAGCCACTTCCCTAGTTCACCCAATTCTATTTAATGCTGGATCAGCAAAATAAGAGGCAAGGAAAAATCAAGTGAAAAGTCTCAAAAGAAAAGGTAAGGAGGAGGAGGTGGTGTGGATAGAGATAACCTCCAAATACTACCAGCTGATTATTTGTTTTTTTTATCTTTTAACACCTTTCTAGGATAACACCAGAAAAGTGAAAAGAGGCATTCTCTAAAAAAAAAGGTAAATAAAACTGAACAAGAATAAAAATTATTTAAAATAAAAAAACTAATGAAATAAATTATTTTAATGACTTAAAATTATTATAGGTCAAAATGTTACATTTTGATACTTTATTTATGGAGAAAAATTTATTCTTAAAGAATAAAAATTAAAAAAAGTTTATGGAAAATACCAGAAAAGAGAAGATGAAGTAGACGACAAGGAATGATAGAAAGTAAAATCGATGAATGCCAAAAATATAGCAATTTGTGAAAGAGTATCTAGAGAAATGAGTCAAGGAAGAAAGAAAAGAAAATTGGAATGACGAGGTAAAAGCAAACAAGATATCTGAGTTAAAAGAAATAAAAGGAAGTTAAGGGCAAAAAATTGTATCTAAAAAGAGCTACTTAAGAAGTAGATAAAAGATAAGATTAGAAAAAAAGAAAGACAAAGATTTTAGGTCAGCTTTCTATGAAAAAAGTGAATGAAGAAGACATAAAAGATATCCAGAGAAGGGAAACAAAAAAGAAAAGAAAGTCAGAAAAAGAAGAGGAACAAGGAAAAATATACAAATAGGAAAAAGAAAGGATATATATATAAATAAAAAGAAGAAACAAACAAAACAACTTTTTTCAATATAAGTAAATGTCCATCTATTACAAATTGATCTCTAGGAGTAAATAATGTCATTTTTATTTTCTATGCTTGATACAAAACAAACATATTTTTCTCTTTCTCACCCCATCTTCATCAACTTTTGCAGGTCTCTGTTATTTTATTTATTGCACTGGAATTAGTTCTTAAGAACTGATGTGGTACAAAAAAATCTTTGGAATGATCAAGAGAGATTTTTGTTCATGAAATCAAATTGACTTATCAAACTTTTGTCAAGTCTGGATATCCAGTACAACCTCATTATCCTTAGGAGACAGATTCCCTATGAATAGTGAAATCAGTAGATACTATACTAGATATGTCCAGAATTATCTTAAAATATAAGAAATATATCTGTCCAACTGCAAAAATGAAGTAAATTAAATAAAAACAAACATTTCAGTTGTCAATAAATTAAACTTTTTTCTGTTATGTAATAACTGGCCTCCTGTATGGCAGCAAATGCTAAATAATCACCTCAAAGATAATGAAGAAACTTGAAGCAATAGAAATGTGTTTTTTTTTTAAATCATTTCACCTCAAGCAAGGCAGTACTGCCACTGGTGCGCAGGGGGTTACATAAGAGGAGAGTGGTGAGAAAGAGGAACATGTTACAGGAGGTGTCAAAGAATGAGTGAGAGAAGGATGAGAACACTGATGTGAAGAGAACTGTATAAGAGTAGATTGGAAAGGAAGAAGAACATGATACAAGGGTTGTCAGGGAAAGAATGTGAATCAAAGAGATAAAAGATAGCAATTGACCTTGCATTTAAATTCTTGGAGATTGTAGCTGTCAGGGAAGCAAATATACAGAAAGGAATTCTACAGGCAGGAAGTACAAGAAAAGAAGCTGATAGAGTAGAAGCTGCAGTTACATTCAATTGGTTTTACTGTATACCTAGTCGCTAATCTAGTAGTTTGGGTAAATTCATGCAGAGGGGGCTCCAGGAAGCTAAGCTCATCAGAGCAGAAGTCATGAAAGTAGAAGAGACAGGGTTTGGGAGAAATAACAAGAAGACAAACTTGTTAAGAGCTTCAAGAGACACGGAGATGTCAAGAGCCATGATCGACTACGCCCTGAACAGATACATCACATAAAAGAAGTTATTTTATGTCTGTGAAGACATTTGACTATTTTTTCTGTATTTCCAAATAGTGTTTTTATTAAGGGCTTTTGTTATGTCATTGAGTCTTTTTGTGTAGGCTTACACCGGTTCTTGCTTGATCACCGAAGTTAAGCAATGTTGAGCCTGGTCAGTACTTAGATGGGTGACCACTTGGGAATACCAGGTGCTGTAAGTGTTTAGTGACGGATGTGCATTGTGGTGCAGTGGATATCAGCTTGGAAAGAGAATTCGGGGAGCCGAGTTCGAATTCCAATTGAATACCCTGCATTCACTTAAATACTGGTTCCCTTGGGAAAAGTATTAATCCGTCCCTTCCCTTCAGTTATGGGTTAAATAACAAGGGTAGGACTTGGGGACCCTGCCCTTAAAAACAAATCCCAATGAATCTTGGTACTCAAAAAGAAAAAAGTATTACTAGACACAAAACTTATATAAAAACAACAATAAATTGTTGAAAGAAAAAAGCTATTACCAGCAATAAATAAATAAAATTTAGTTGGCAATAAATGACCTGCCAAGGTTGACATGCCATAAAAACGAAACAACCAACCAACTTTTTGTGTATATTTTAGTCCTTTGCAATATACTTAGCAAAGTTAATTTCCATAAAGTCAAAATTTTGCAGATTTGAACAAATGTGGATAAATTCAACTTTGACTTTAAATCCAAAGATCAGTGATTTCCTAACAGTGCAGCATGCTTTATAGGTGTGACAGAAGAGGATAACGGGTGAGGTCAAATGGTTGAAAAACAATCAAAGATTTAGAAATAGTTTAAAAATTCATATACAAAAAAAAAAATATCATTTCAAAATTTAAAATATTATTTTGGATTACTTATAATTGCATGCATGAGTTTCAGTATAAGTATTTATAGATAATCATTAACTGATTTTATCATTGTGAAATTTTTGCATTATATCAAGTGTTAAGAATATAGTAACTAGGGTCTGCAAATTGGAGGAGAGAGTTATCAATGATAATGTTATTTCAAATCTGTAGTTATCTCCCTTTAACCCTGTCTTACTCATTTTTATGTTGAAATGTATTTTTTATCCCATAAAATTTGGTGAGCCACAAGCAAATTTCTATTCCAAAAACGAAGCTAAGAGAAAAAAACAAAGTTTGGGAACTTAGATTGTCTTCATGGTTGACAATTCTGTGAATGACTGCATAATATACCAGGAGTACTTATAAATTATTGTCTGTACTCTCTGTAACTATTTCCTTTAGTAGAGTTATCTCCTTTGCATTGAGAATGTCACATGGCAGTAGTGGATGTTTTGAAGATGTTTATGATGTCAGGAGGGGAAAAACTAATTCCTGGAAAGAGTCGTCTACAACAACAATAGTTGGAAGAAACACCTAAACTTACCTGTAAATTCTATTCTAATAATTTTGTGATTTTCACCTGTGGAAGTCTCTTCTGGCTTCTTACTTTCCTATCAACTACAATCCACAAAATTTTAAATATAATGTCAATCTTTATCTATTGTCTCCTTGACTCTTGTTCTTTTTATTTTTCATTCTCTTCAGTAACATTTCCTCTGTTCCCTTCACTCTATTGTCATTCATTCTCAGTAATCTCCTGTGTCTTAGTGGCTTTATTACCTTGATCAGGGTGAAATGATTAAATAATTATGTAAATAACCTTCCAATAAAAGTAAATACCTGAGAAGATATGCCGTAATTTTCATTGCAAGGATAACATTTTTTGACATCAAAATCTTCTTCTTCTTCTTCTTCTATGTACCATGTTCTTTCAGAACATAAGCAATGATGGCCTTTCATGTCTCCCTATCCCTGATGGCTCTTAGCACATTTTCTCCTGTTACCCCACCCAAACCCTGCTTTACCATTCACTTCTCATCCTTTTCCTACTCATTCTATGACACCCCTGTAACTTGTTCCTCTGTCTCACCACTCACCCTCTGTGCACCAGTGGCATTTCTACCTTGCTTGGAGTGAAATGATTACAAAAAAGTATGTTACACATTGACTTTCCCTATCTCTCTTTCTCTCTATCTGACCTGTGAGTATCAGATTCTCTGAGCCCTTCTCTCTCATTACATGTCTTAGGAACTTTAGCTGTCTTCTCTTGATTTTCATTATTAATTTACTTTTCATTTCTACCCTTCCCAAAACCTCATCATTGCTGACATGATTGGTCCATGATATCTGCAGAACCCTTCCTTAGAACCACATTTCCATTGCTTCAAGTTTTTCCTCCATCTTTGATGAAATTGTCCAGTATTCACTGCCATATTGAAGAACAGTCATCACATACCAATCCAGTACTTTCTCCTTTGATTTCAGCGAAATTTTCCTGTTGCTCAGTACTGTACTTAACTTCTGGAATGCATCATTGTCCATGCCAATTCACCTTTAAATCTCAGTGTTACACTTTCCATATTGTGTTAGAATACTTCCAGAGTATTTAAAATTTTGTACCTGCTTGATTTTATTATCCTCTACTTGTAGTTGGCATTTTGTGCTCCTCTTTTTGCTGATAACCATGAATTCGGTTTTCTTGTAGTTTATTTGTAGTCCTTATTTTCCACTTTCTTCAGCTACCTTCTGTAGGAGGTCTTGTTGTTTCCTTTCTGTGTCTGCTATCAGCACTTCATCATCTGTGTATCTTTTATTGTTCAGATTGTGGCTGCTAATGACAAAAACTGGTTCAACTTCCAGGGCCCTCAGAATAGTCTCACTGTACAAGTTGAGTAGATCCGGTGAAAAGACACATCCTTGTCTTATACCCCTTTTTACCTTTGTATATCTGCTTAAGTTAATTCCTGCTAGCAATTTGCTGCCAGTAGAGGTTCTTGATTATGTCTTTAACAAATATGTCGAGGTTGCTGAGCATTTCTATCAATTCAATCCCAGGTCTACCAGACATATAAGAAAGTGTTCAACATTAATTGACAAGGAATTCAGTAATATTGTCAATCAAAATATATAAACTCTCTCTCTTTAAACAATTTTTCAGAAAAATAGCTTTTTTTAATCCAGTTGCTGTTATCAATCTTTCCATTATTGATGGGGATTTCTTTCTTAACCTTTTAATCGAAGTAGTGTGGAACTTTAACATCAAGATTATGCCTTTATTTTTCTTTTGAGTTCCATGTGATATCCATTTTAGCTATTGCTGCTGTTGAAATTCCTCAACTGATGTGGTTTCTGTTATTTGGTATATTTGTTTGATTTTTTTTTTATTCTGTAGCACTAGTCCACTAGTTTCCAAAGTTGTATACGGCTGAAAGTTTAAATATTTCTGAATAGGTTTGGGTATCATACTTAGTATTTATAAGAAAGTCTCACTATGATAAAGTTATTTAAGAACATGTGTTTTCTGTTAATGTTTTGGCTTTGTAGCAAGGTGCAGTGTTGCATGAAACAACCTCTCATGCAGCCTATTCTATGTTCATTTTTTTAAATCTATACTAAATTTGTTATAAGTATAATAAGTCATACTAATATAAGTCATAAATTGTGATACTGAAATTTGAAGCGAATTGGCATCATCAAGGATGCATTCCAGAAGCTGAGTAGAGTATTGAGAGACAAGAAAATTTTCCTAGAAACAAAGTGAGTACTGGATTACTATGTGATGTCTGTTTTTCAATATGGCAGTGAATACTGGACAATCTTATGAAAGATGAAAGAGAGACTTGAAGCAACCAAAATGTGGTTCTACAGAAGGATACTGAGAATACCATGGACTGAACATGTGAACAATGAAAAAGTTTTGGACAGGATGAAAACTAAAAGAAAACTTATACTTATCATAAGAAAAAGAGAGCTGTAGTTTCTGGGATATGTAATGAAGAAAGAGGGCTTAGAGAATCTGATACTCGCAGGATGGATAGAGAGAAAGAGAGACAAGAGAAAGCAGCATGTAACATACTTGACAGGCTTGAGCAAGTGGATGGTAGAGATAGGTTTGAATGGAGTAAGAGGAAAAAGTGTGTTAAGAGCCAGTAGGGATAAGAAGACGTGGAAGGCCATGATTGACTACGTCCTGAATAGGCACAGCATATAGAAGAAGAAACATTTGCTAAATTCACATTCTGATTCTTTACGATGGATCCAGAACCGCATTCCCCAAACTGGGAAAAATAAGTACACTGCCTACTAAATAAAAAAAAATCTCTCTCTCTCTCTCTCTCTCTCTCTCGAGAGAGAGAGAGAGAGAGAGAGAGAGAGAGAGAGAGAGAGAGAGAGAGAGAGAGAGAGAGAGCCTATTGTATATGACTCTTCTGCCAAGGATGAGTTCCGTGCATGAGGCCTTGAAGAATTCTGGGTTAATATGCGTGGACCATACCCACAACTGAGCAACAGCACATTGAAAATCCTCATTCTGTTTTCCACAGCCTACCTTTGTGAGTCAGGATTTTCTACTTTACTTACAATCAAGTCTCAAGCACGAAACCAAATGGTGGTGGAATGTGACATACATTGCGCACTTGCCAAAACTAACCCTGATATTGATACACTGGTGCACAAGAAGCAGCATCAACCTTCTCACTAATTTAATTCTGAAGTAGAAGAGCAAACAAAAGTCCTTTTATTTGTTACTAACCGCTCTCTATGGCTATGCTTAGTTGTTACTAACTGCTCTCTGTCCACTTTACTCTGTAACTATAAGTTTATCAGTATATTTGTACATTTGAAAAATAAATTAATAAATAGTCTCAGTGTGTTTTAACTGCTCTTTCTCTCATAGATATGAAGGGTGAAATCTGGATGGTTGAAATGGGTGTAGGGGGAAATGACAGAAAAAAGTTTGGGAACCACTAACCGCTCTCTATGGCTATGCTTAGTTGCTACTAAATGCTCTCTATCCACTTTACTCTGTAACTATAAGTTTATCAGTATATTTGTACATTTGAAAAATAAATTAGTAAATAGTCTCAGTGTGTTTTAACTGCTCTTTCTCTCATATACATGAAGGGGGAAATCTGGATGGTTGAACTGGGTGAAGGGGAAAATCTGGATGGTTGAACTGGGTGAAGGGGAAAAGACAAAAAAAGTTTGGGAACCACTGCTATAGAGTATATGTCATCAGTGCTTTCATTCCAGTATAAGATGATAGCTTCTGTTTTGGATAGGTTTATCTTGAGTCCAATTTCTTGGAATGCTAAGTAGAGGATATATATTTTCTCTCCAGGAGTATTCTTATCCAAAATATGTACTGACTAGTAACATCTTTTTTATTTCTCATCTGTTATGTGTCAAGTTAGATTGTGTTTTATATGTTTACTCTCACTATTTACATTATTTGGACTATTGTTCTCATCTTTATTGCTATGTTTACAATGTTTCTGACGTTGTATGCTAACTCTTTATTTTTAACATATATCTATATTTTTGAGATGAGGTATTGTAACTATTTACACTTTTTACATGGTCCAGTGGATATAGATGTTGGTTGGTTCCAGTGACTTGATCTAAAGAGTTGTTAGTTCAATACCAGGCTACAGTAGTGGTGAACAAATAGCTTAGAAAGTCAAGTTAAAGGGAGATAACTACATTGCTGCCAGAAGTGGCTTTGCACATGGAATGAGGATGATATACCCCAGTGATCAAAATGAAGGGTTTGGTTCCAATTTTCAAGCACCTGAAAAAGGCCAGCAATAAAGATAAGGACAATAGTCTGAATAAATACCAACTCATCTCAAAAGTATAGACAAAGTTTACTTTGTACAGCCAAAAAATGGCTGCAGCATTTAATTTTCCAACTTCATTGGCTATATTTTCTATATGAGTAATTTGAATTTTTGTATGCTTGAAAGAATCTAATTTTTTAAATCGAGAAATGTAAAAATATCCAAAGAATGCTAATATCAAGCAAAAGTGTATCAGCAGCCTGATCTCTCCTACTTACTCATTTAGTTGTGATGGTATTACAAAGCATGTTTTATTACTGGCATTGAGTAATGCCTAAATTTATCATAACAACGGAATATCTTATGACCTCAAACAAGAGGAAATAAAGACATATAACAGATAAATGTGTCAAGTCAGATTGCATTTTATATTATACAATAGGCTGTTAGAGTTGATGAAAGTAGTGACATATTCATTTTATAAAACCTACCTATGATATTATATCAACAGTTTGTAATTTACTTCTTCTTCATCCAAACACATTCCTACCAAACAAACGCTTATACATACATACATACATAAACTCTTTCCAACAAATTACTACTACGAACATTTTACAACTCTTGATACCCTTAACTTTCTCAATGAACTTTTAACTACTACCTATCTTGTTATTTTATTTTTTTAATAAATTTCTACTTTAAACATGAAAATGTATATTCCACACAAATTCCAATCCACAACCAGCTTCAACCTTCTGATTCCAACCTGATGAAAACCTTTTGATAAAACCTTATGATAATTCTGCATCGAACTTGTAAGCTGTAGGGAGTTTGGTTATGTATGACACAAGGCCAAATTAATAAACACTAACCATATCCCTATAGCCACATCATCTCTGTTTGAATGTAGTTTTAGTATATCATTTAGGGAGTTTCAACAAAAACGATGCAAGAGTCCATGGTGACAATAATTTTCAAATCACTTTTGATTCAATAAATATATTAGTTTTACATAGTTAAAATCAATGTTTTATTATTGGGGTCAAAGGCTTTATTTCAGCTTTCTGCAAGAGCTAGCTTAAAACCAAGCATGTAGGATGGGTTTTCAACTAGTATTCAGTCTTTCATTAATATATTTTTTAATGTATTCTTAACCCTTATTATAAAAATTGATCACTGTGCTTAATTTATATCTGATTCATTTTATTTTGTAAAACTCATTATAATTTATTGTGAATTCTCAGTTAATTTGTTTTCTGTTTCAAAGAGACGAACTAAAGATATATATATGCAATCTCAAGTCCCATAACACTGAGGGGTTATAGCAAGAACGTTTCATGGGGAAGACAGCCTGACAGAGCTCAACACTCTCCAGGCTGGTTTGAATTCAGAGTTTTTCTTCTGGACTGGTTGCCAACCAAGATTAGAGGGTCAATTCTGTCCTGTTATTTACCCATAGCTGGGAGGGAGAGCTGGTTTTCTTGTGTTTCTCAAGTTCACTAATACATAAATAAGGAAGACAGCCTGACAGTCCTGTTATTTATGCATAGCTGGGGTGGGGAGAAGAGCTGGATTTCTTGTTTTTATCAAGGTCACTAATACATAAATGAATGAACAGAACTTGAATAGAATTTGAATTAGGCTTTTGGTATTTCTTGGTATTACTATTCATATCTTATAGAACACATCATGGAAATAAGAAAGTGAGGTGAAATAATTTACATGAAAGTTCTGTAAAAAATGTGTCAATATTTTTAAAGATCTTAAAAAGGAAGAATTATTCTTTTGATCAGTTTGGCTTGTCATGAAAATGTTTGCTTTATAAGAAATAGAAAGGAAAATAAATACTTTCTGCATCAGAGACTAAATATAGTCTTTGAAAAAATTCTATTTTTGTGAGGCATTTTCATGTGATTTCTGTTTGTCCTATTTTTAGAAAATCGCAACCATTCTAGAAAGTTGCTTCTAAAAATAGAAACAGTCTTTACTCTCCATTTTTTTCTTCCCTTGAGTGTTCAAAATGGAAGAAGGTCATATCAAAGAAAAAATGTGAATGAAATAAAAAAAATTGAAATTCAATTTTAAGGAATAAAATCAAATGAATAGATTCAATTTTTTTTAAAATCCAAGTGAAGATATATTCAATTTCCAGAATTAAATGAAGAAGAAGAAGAAGAAGAAGAAGGAAGAGGAGAAGAAAGAAGAAGTGCATAATAGAAGAATTGCTATAAAAGGTCAGAAGGAAAAAGAGAAAAACAAAAATAGAAATTATAAAAAAAGAAGCAAACTAGAATAAAAATAAAAATAAAAAATAAAAAGAAAGTAAAAAATTTGAAATCTGAAAATGAAAAAAAGACAAGAATAAAGTGGAAGCAAAATATGGAAACAAGAAGAAAAAGGAAGAATGACAATAAAAAGGGTGAACTGAAGAAAAAAGAGGCAACAGTTGATATAAAAAAAAAATTAGCAAAGTCAGTTTAAAAGTCGAAATTAAAAAATGACAATGAAAAAATAAAAAATAAATAAAGAAAAAGTAGATAAGGGTAGAAGTCAATTCAAGAAAATATTACCAGAATAAAAAAAAACTAAAAAGAACAAATAAAAAAAGGGTCTTAAAATAGATTGGTTGATTTACAGCATGCCAACTCTTATTGAGTTACATAATGATGAATTTTGTATGGGACACCCAGTGAGTATCAAACTTACTACTCAGTAGTAATGGTCAGTCACTACCCATTACTGTATTAGGTGGTTATTTTTATGACATGTCAAGGCCTTTGTTGGATTATTTAATGTTGAAGCTTGTATGAAGCACCCAGTGAGAATCAAACTCACTATGGAGGAGCCAACCAGATTAACCTTGGAATTAATTGCTACATATTGAAGTACTTATGAAATTAGACTTTGTAAGTGTTTTTGCACATATCATTTTTTTTCTCAGAAAACATCATTGGAATGTCAAGAATTAATGAAACTGTATCCTTAAAAAAAAAAAAAAAAAAGTAGTGTTTTACCAAAAAATATTTTTAGTAAAACGGTACTTGAAAGAGTATTTTATGGAGATAATAAATAATGCTTTTTGGCTGATGGGCCATTATTTTATTTTATTTTTTTTAATCGTTTCACCCCAAGCAAGGCACTCCACTGCCACTATTGCTCTTGGGGCTACATAGGGGAAGGTAAATAGAAAGAGTGGTTAGATATAGGAAATGTCAGAAGGGGGTGATAGGTAGTTGGGAGGATGGGAAGAGTGTTCGAAAGAATGGAAGCGAGTTATTGTATTAGGGGGTGTCTATTGACCTTACATTTAAACTCCTGGAGATTGTAGCCGTCGGGGAAGCAGTCATGTGGAAGGGAATTCCAGGGTTGGGAAGTACGAGAAAAGAAACTGTTGGAGTAGAAGTTGCGGTTGTATTTTATCAGTTTCACTGTCAAAGGGTGGGATCTAGTTGCTAATCTAGTATCTCGTGCAAATTCGAACCTAGTGGGCACTAGTGATCTAAGTTCATCGGAGCAGAAGCCGTGAAAGTATTTATAGAAGAGACACAGGGAAGCCACGTCGCACCAGTGAGAGAGAGACTGCAGGTGGTCTGCAAGTCAGTATTGATCACATTACAGACCCTCCGCTGTACCTTGTTGAGAAGCCCAAGGAGAATAGCAGGAGCACCCAACCAGATATGGCAACAGTATTCAATGCACGGGCGGATGGTAGATTTATAAATGTGCAGGATAGATTCAGACGGAAAAAACCTCCGGGCCCTGCACAGAGAACTGACTTTCATAGCAGTGGATTTAGCAATGGATTTGATATAGTCATTCCACTTGAGGTCCGCTGAAAGTGTGAGACCAAGGAGGCGTAGTGTTTTACTCTCTGGGAGGCAAGCCTGGTCCATGCTAATGGGAAGTAGGTGCGGTTGTCATGATGGTTTATTGATAGTATCTTCGTTTTAGAAGCATTAAAATTTACGAGCCATTTCTTACCCCAGTCCACTATGGATTGAACAAAATAAAGTCATAAATGTATGATGAAAGCTGTTCAAATTATAAACTATATCTATTTTATGACTGGTCATAAATATGTTTTCTTGTGACATAGCCATATGGCAAGCAATTCAGACAGGAATCATCTAATGAATTTTTGATAATATTTATAAAAAAATTCATGTTTTTGTTCCCTTTTTTCATTTTTAGATGGTATCCCTATGCACCAATGTACCGAATACAAGTGAGAATTACGGCCACATCATGTTGAAACACTAGTTACCATACAATCATCAAAGTTAACGCATCATTCAATAAGTCTCAGGCCTGACATATAGAAGGCATGACTAATAAACAATCCATACATTTTTTATGAAGCACTAAGTGTCATATATTTTTTATGAAGTACTAAGTTTACAAATTGCACTTATTTAAGTGAAGCTACTGTTGCAAATTTTCAAAACAATGAAAAAAATCTGAATTTTATGTGTTCATAAAGCATTACATTCTGATGAGAAAAATACTGTTCAAGCAAAGTAATGGCTTGATAAGAGTTATTTGAACTCTGCTTTGTCAGAAACAATGGTTAAGAGGTGATATGCTGACTTTAAACACAGTCGTACAGATACAAATGATGCTGAATGCTCAGGTCACCTAAAATCAGTGGAAAACATAAAAAAAATCCACAAACTCATTTTGGCTGATTGGAAATTGAAGTTGCATGAGCTGGCAGAGGAGTTGAACATATTAGAAGGCAGTGTATTCAGTATTTTGCATGAACATTTGTCAATAAGAAAGCTTTGTTCAAATTGGGTGCCGCATTTGCTCACAGACAATCAAAAAAAGATGAAGGTAAAATGATCTGCTTCAGTAAGTACCTATCCTCTATCCTCTCTAAGAGCCAGATCAGGCTGAAAATGAAGTAGTGTTGCCATATTTGGCCAGGAGCTGTCAAATTCTCACTTTCCAGTTCAAAAGTATTGAGACCTTGTTGGAGAAGAATTATTTTTCCGTTGTCCAACTTCTCTCTCACAGGTAGGATGTGGACAGCCACTTACTGCTCTATCTACTTCTATGGAAAGTGCTCGAATGGACTACATTCCTTGGCTGTACCAGGTCTAACCTTCATGACTAAGATCCGCCTTGTCACTTAAATTGTTGCAAGCCACCCAAATTCCTTCTGTGTTTTATTGGAAAGAAGTAAATTCCAATCGAACAGATTCTTCCTACAAACTATTGCCCTGTGGAACAGACTCCCAAAAAGATATTTCACTGATCCCTACAATCTTAAACTGCTAAAGTCTAGAGTTAACCATTATCTTTCCCGTGGATAAATATAAACTACCCCTTAATGTAACCCTCAACCTCAAGTGGCCCTAGGTGTTTTACAGGGTGAACCTTAGTGTAAAAAAATAATCTGTATCATACTAAATGTTTGATTTTATGCCGGAATGTCTTCTTCTTTTATGTACCTTGTCCCTTCAGGACATAGGCAATCATGGCCTTCCACGTCTCCCTATCCCTGGAGGCTCTTAAGTAGCCAAAATTCTGCATTGCAGTCAGAAGCAGCAATTTCAAGTACCTCTAAAATATATTAAGTTAAAGAATACAGAAATAAATCTGGTGAATTGCAATTGAATAGGTTCAATATTTATACTTAAAAGAAAAAAAAAATTAAAATTCAGGGGAGATAACTATTAAATGCTAATAGTAGTGTACTATTTTGTTGATTAATTTGTTTGCATATGAAGGAAAAAATAACTTCCCTTTTGCATATAATACACATATTACCTCTCCCTTGGGTGGGGGCTAGGTTTATTGTTTGACACTTGAGGTATACCCGAAAAGAGAAATGCTGAAAGACTTAGTAATTTTTCCATGTTATTACCATTAAACCCACTTAAAACCTTGACCTTGTGTCACACCTGGTTGTGATGCAGATGCACTGGTGGATATCTATAATCCACAGAAATTAGTATAACCACTACATTGAGTTCATAGCTAAATCCACTGCTAAGAAGGTTGGGTCACTGTCGGGCCAGGATGTTTTTCCCGCCTGAATCCATCCTGCATATATACAAATCAACCATTTGTCCGTGCATGGAATACTGCTGCCATATATAGTCGGGCACCCCTGCTGTTCACCTCAGTGTTCTCGACAGGCTCCAAAGGAGAATCAGTTATGTGATAGGTACCGACTTGGTGGCTTGACTACAGCCACTTCCCCACTGACGCGATGTGGCCTCCCTTTGTCTGTTCTATAAATACTTCCATGGCTTCTGCTCCAACGAACTTAAGTCACTGATACCTCTACAACAGGTGTGTACTCATGCAACCAGATTGGCAACTGGGTCCCACCCATTCACAGTCAGGTTAGCCAAATGCAGACGACAATTCTACTCCTGCAGCTTCTTCTCTCGCACTTCCCGCCTGTGGAACTCGCTTCCATAGTCTTGCTTTTCTGACGGCTACAACCACCAGGAATTTAAATGCAATGTCAATACTCATCTCTTAACCACTTGACCCTAGTTCTTTCTACACCACCAATACTCATCTATTAACCACTTAACTCTAGTTCTTTCTACACCGCCCTGTATATCCTTTCCTTTCTCTCCACCTTTGCAACTGTTATCACACCTGTATTCCTATCCTTCTCTTGCTCCTTTCTAACTGGTTTGTCTTCCTCTTCACTTTCTTCTACTTAATATTTTTACTCTTATGTAGCCCCCTTCACATCAGTGGCATTACCACCTTGCTCGGGGTGATATGATTAAAAAAAAAAAAAAATCGTCACATGATACTTTTGCATGCACCTCAAAATACCATATATTTTCTTTCCATACAGTAAAATTTGCATTATGACATTTACATTGAGCATTTAGAAAGTATTACACATTAACTTTTCAATCAAGAAAATCAAGATCTATATAGGTGTTTTCAATTTGATACAAATTCCAAAATGAATGCTATTAAGCAGGTGTTTTGATGCCAAAATGGTAAAATTTGGAATCTTTGATTTCATGTAAATTCTGCAATATCCAGGATATAACGATTTGTTACTGCACGCATTGCTTTGATTTTTAGTTTGCATCTTTTCCACATGATATGCGGTTGTGAGATGCAGAAGTATAATAGCGCTGTACAAGCTGTGAAGGAGCTAAGGCAATGATAATCAGTTCTTCATTATTATTTTCTTTTGAAATGTAAACCTATGGGTCACAGGTTTATTCTTTCCAAATTATTTCATCCTAAGCATTAGAACATAGGGAGTTTACAGTGAATGAAAGTGAAAGAGAATGGGAAAATTGAGAATGGAGGGGATATAAGAAACGACCAAAAGGAACAGGGTTCAAGAAAAACAGAAGATGGCGACTGATGTTGCACTTTAAGTTTTGAAGATTGTCATTATCAGGGAAGCAAGAAATTAGGAGTTCCACAGATAGGGAGAAAAGAAAAGTAAAAATAGTGGTTACATATAGCTAGTTCAACAGTGAAACAATTATATCTAGGGTATTTGCAAGGGTATTTGTGCATAAGTGAATGCACGGAATTCAACTGGAGTTTGAACTCAGCTCCCCGATTTGTCATTCCAAATCGATATCCACTGTACCACAAGTAGCATGCTTAAATTCATGTAGTTGAAGCACTAGGAAAAAAAAAAGCTCATCAGAACAGTTGTCACAAAAATATTTATAGAAAACTCAGGGGAAAACGACGTCATGTTAGTGAGAAACTGACTGAAGTGATGATGCCTAGTTAGGAATTTTTTTTTTTTTTTTTTTTTTTAATCATCTCACCCCAAGCAAAGCATTCCACTGCCACTATTGCGCATGGGGCTACATAGGGGAAGGTAAAGAAAAGGAGTGGTTAGACATAGGGAATGTCAGGAGGAAGGTGACAGATGAGTAAGGATACCGAGGATGAGATGGGAAGAGTGTTTGATAGAATGGGAGCAGGTTAGTGTGTTAGGAGGTGTCTATTGACCTTACATTTAAACTCCTGGAGAGTGTAGCCGTCGGGGAAGCAATCATTTGGAAGAGAATTCCACAGTCGAGAAGTGCGAGGAAAGAAACTGTTGGAGTAGAAGTTAGAAGGAATGATTACATTGGAGACCTTTCTTTGGATTTTGTCAATAATTCAGAGATGCACAACACGAGCACAAAACCAGATGTGGCAGCTCTACTTGGTGCATAGATGAATGATATATTTATAAATGTGCAAGATGAATTCTGACAAGAAAATTTTTCTGGCACAACACAGCAATTAATTCAATATAGTTGCTCCACTTCATGTTGGTGGAAAACACGAGGCCAAGAAGGCATAGAGTGTTGCTCTAATGGAGTTCGGCATCAGCTTTCCTGATGGTAGGCAGAAGTGATTTTTTGTGGTGATTAAATGAAAGCAGTTTTGTTTTGGAATCATTAAAATTTACAAGCAATTTCTTGCCCCAATTAACCATTGATTGAAAGTCCTTTCCAAGAGCAGCTGCCAAATTTACTATGTCAGATTTTTGGGATTTGCAAGTAAGACAGGAATTAGTTAGTATTATTTAAAAATGTTCAGTTAAAATGGGAAATTAAAATTAAAACAATTGTTTACAGCATAAATAATACAATTTCTGAATTAATTTCTCAAATAAGGAGTTATAATAACGTAAATTAAACGATTTGTTTGAACATTATTTTTGATTGATACTCATATTTAAGTAGATATTCTGTTTATAATCAAACAGTATTAAATATTTATTTCTACCGGCCTGATTATTTACGATAAATTTTTGCTACGAAAATGTGTCATTCGGCAGGATTCAAACCTATCCATATAGTGGAAGCCACTAATTGATCTGGAGCGTCTTAGACCTCTCGACCACGAATGACCAACAGTCTAAATGAAGTCAAATCAAGCCTATATAACACAATTTTTGAGTCATCGGAAATACCATATACGCTCTGAAATGTATCGTAATGTCAACAAATGTAAACATGTTACGGAAATTAACGAAGATTAACGAAATGGTCTTTCGTAACAAAAATTTATTGTAAATAATCAGGCAGCTAGCAATAAATATATAATACTGTTTGATTATTACATTTGTTGGCATTACAATCATATCAGTCTATTCATGTCTATCTTTGATATCTTTCAATTCATAGCTACTTTTTGATATATTTTATTCATTTCTATTTTTTGATAGAGTCAATTCCTGTCTATCTTTTGATATAGTATATTTATGTCTATCTTTTTTATCAGCCTATTCATGTCTATCTTTTCATATCTGTCTATTCATGTCTATCTTTTCATATCAGTCTAATCAGATTTACCTGTTGATATCTATCTATTCATGTCTATCTTTGATATCTTTCAATTCCTAGCTACTTTTTGATATATTTTATTCATTTCTATTTTTTGATAGAGTCAATTCCTGTCTATCTTTTGATATAGTATATTTATGTCTATCTTTTTTATCAGCCTATTCATGTCTATCTTTTCATATCTGTCTATTCATGTCTATCTTTTCATATCAGTCTAATCAGATTTACCTGTTGATATCTATCTATTCATGTCTATTTTTTGATATCTGTCTATTTATGTCTCTCTTTTGATATAGTCTATTTGTATCTAACTTTTCATATAGTCTGTTCATGTGTAACATTTGATATAGTCTATTCATGTCTATCTGTTGATATAGTCTATTCATATCTATTTTTGATATAGTATATTTATATATATCTTTTGTTTATGTTCATCTGCTGATATCTGTCTGCTCATATCTATCATCTATCTTTTGATATAGTCTGTTGATGTCTATCTTTTAATATCTGTCTATTTATATTTTGATATACTCTATACATGTCTATCTTTGCATATGAATCTCTTCATGTCTATCTTTTGATATCAGACTATTCATGTTCATCATTTGATATCTGTCTGTTCATTTTTCCTCTTTTGATATAGTCTATTCATTTCTATCTTTTGATATACTCTATTCATGTCTATCTTTTGATAATCTTTTTATGTCTATCTTTTTATATCATTCTATTCATGTCTATCTTTTGATATAGTCTATTCATATCTATCTTTTGATATCTGTATGTTTATTTATATTGATATCAGTCTATTCATGTCTATCTTTTGATATCAGTCTATTCATGTCTATTGATATCAGTCTGTTCATGGCTATTTTTTAATATCAGTCGATTACTTAAAATGTTATTATAGTGGACAATTAGTATTTGAAATAGAGGCCCCATTTTATTTATCAAACAGTGTGCATTATGTCTCTCAACCTGCTCATTCAAGAAATGTGAATGAAGAAAACATGTTTCCCAGCAGGCATCAAATATGCATCCCTCTTTGTTGGAGAAACCATCATTTGATCCAGCATGCTTTACTGATTGGTTATAAAGAACACCACAATTAGCAAAGCCCTAAAAATGTCAGGTTAAAAATAAATTCATTATTTTTTTTAGATATCAGTCTATTCATGTCTGTTATATATCTCCAACAGTCTATTTGTATCTATCATATATCAACATCAGTTTATTTATTCATACCTAGAATGTGACAATGTAGAGATAACCTTTTAAAAAGAAAATTAACTGCAATTAAAAGTGAAATCAGCTAAAAATGGCACAAGTCGAATGAGAAAAATATGGTACCACTAATTTCTCTGTGAAAAATCCATTCATTTTTTAAACAGTTAAAAAGTTAAACATAAAATTTTACTGAAATTTTTGGAAAATATTCAGTAATAATTAAAATTATTTTTTAATTTTTTTTATTTTGTTGAGATATTTTTCAGTCTGTTATTGAATTAAAATAAACATACATATATTCAAGCATACATACACAGAGAATTCATTTGAAATTTTAAATGAACATCTGTGTCACAAGAATTATTTCCCCTTTTTATCTGGCAACAACCACTGAGTAACAGGAAAAGTGTATAAGATGAAATGTGCAGTCCTTTGAAATCATTTTTATAAATCCTTTGAAAAATAGGGTCTTTTTTGCCTGCAATAAGACATACTTGTCAAAAGGACATTTTTCCCATGACACCACTTTTTTAATGATCTTCACTCTTTGACAATGTTTCTCATTTTAAAAAGTCATGATTAAAATTGGAATAAAACCTAAAAATACAATGACAGTGAATTTATACATTTGTTTTAATTCATATATCTA
Organism: Ascarosepion bandense; assembly: GCA_037127315.1. Lineage (NCBI taxonomy): Eukaryota > Metazoa > Mollusca > Cephalopoda > Sepiida > Sepiidae > Ascarosepion > Ascarosepion bandense. The sequence goes on along the minus strand of JBBBDQ010002154.1, from coordinate 84,733 downwards.
TAAACCTTTACTAAATTATTAAAATATGTGAAGCAACTATAAAGAAAGCTTTATTAATTACTATTCTATAAAGTTTGAATCAACTGGCAATTAGCCGGTGTTCTAATAAACAGAATAATAAATAGTGTAAATAAACAATCTAATAAATAAATAGTGTTTATTATTTCTGTTGTCAATTCTCAAGAACAAAGAAAATGTATAAATTCACTTTCAGACATTTAAGTTTTATTTGAATTCCAATCATTGTTTTTTAAAACAATAAACATTACCAAAAAGTTATGGTTGTTAAAATAATAGTGGTGTCAAGGGAAAAACCATGCTTTTTTCATTATGGCTTCTGCTCTGATGAACTTAGGTCATTGGTGTCGCCTAGATACGAATTTGCACAAGGTACTAGATTAGCAACTAGGTCCCACCCTTTTACAGCGAAACAGGTAAGATGTAACCGTAACTTCTACTCCAACAGCTTCTTTTCTCGTGCTTCCCGACTGTGGAATTCCCTTCCACATGCCTGCTTCCCCAACAGCTACAATCTCCAGGAGTTTAAATGTAAGGTCAATAGACACCTCCTATCACACTAACTTGCATCTATTCTCTCAAACACTCTCACCATCTAACCAACCCTCATTCTCGGTATCCTTACCCGTCTATCACCCTCCTTCTGACATTTCCTATATCTAACCATCCTTTCTCATCACTTCTCCAACCCTATGTAACCCCCTGCGCAATAGTGGCAGTGGAATGCCTTGCTCAGGGTGAAACGATTAAAAAAAAAATGTCTCATTGTGGGCACAAAAGTCTGTTTGCCAATCCTTCTGCATTTAAAGTGAATAGATTTTATAATAAATGAATTATTTTAAATAGAAAAACAATTTAAGTTTGAAATGTTATCATCTCGTCAATCTTTTGTCGATCAGTGAAGCAAAGATAACAAACTAGGAAAAACTATTTGTGAGCAAAAGGTAAAGCTTCAATAATATTGTCAGAGAATTCACACGAGATAATGTTACTGTGACTACTTTTCTGAATTATAATGAAAAATCTAATAAAGTGTCAGTATAATGAACAAAGCAAAAAGTTTAATGAGATAATGAATTCTTGACCTCTACAGGCCTTTCTCTATTTGTTAAGAGGTTAAGTGATATGGATACATGCCTTTAAGGTGTCTAGAGCAATCTGTCCACAAAGGAACTTGCAGAGGAGAATTCTACTCTCTATTAAGAGTAGGTATGAGTAGGATGTGCATTGTGGTGCAGGATGTGCATTGTGGTGCAATGGATATCAACTTGGAATGACAAATTGGGGAGCTGAGTTTGAATTTCAGTTGGATTCCTTGCATTCACTTATGCACAAATACCCTTGGGAAAGGTATTAATCCATCTCTTCCCTCCAGTTATGGGTTTAATAATAAGACAGTTTGGATTCTATAGCCTTGGCTGGCAACCAGTCTACCGCAGAAAGCAATGGCATCCTACTGCGGAATAATATTCTGCCCAGTAAGTCATGTCTTGAAAGAGAAATGATCACCCAAAGCATGTATAACGTATGGCACTTAACTGATGACCTACTTGACTAAGAAACTCGAGGAGAAAAAGTGAAATTATCCTCAATGAAAACAAAAGCATTTTGGTCTTGAGTCGTTTTTAACAAAACAGTTTGCTCAGAATAAAATTGAAGCAAACAATATTTTATCTGAGTTTATGACAGTAGTGGCAATATTAGCTGTTTCTTAATCAGAAAACATTTGCAATTCACTGACAGAGCAGCTAATACTACTATCAGTTGAATTTGATAAAATCTCTCTCATAAAACAATTCTTCATTAAAAATTGATTTCTGAAGTCCAATAGCTGTTATCACTTTTTAGGGGATTCCTTCTTAACCTTTTGTTTGAAGTCACATGGAATAGTTCATTAAACCAGCAGAAATCTGAAATTCATTATCTAAAAGAGCAAAACAAAAACATTTAGATCACTAAGTTCATGTCTATTATTTAACACTAGCTAAATATCAATTCTATAAACAGAGAAAAATTAACACAGAAGTTCTCTTGCTGCACTAAAACTTCTGGATAAACATTTTCAGCACAACTCTTTAAAGAGATTATTTTGACTTATTTAGATAATTCTGTAATTTTTCTTTATCTCCATTTAACTAGCTTGCTATAATGTGAAATAGCAGATAGCAATTATGAACACTGCAGGTTTCCTCACTTACAGTTGAATTTTGACAAGGCAGACACAAAAACTTTCTATACAAACACAATGAATTTGAAAATAAAACTTTATTAACAGAAACATTTCTTAGCAATTTTTAAAGTTTGAATAAAAAATGAACCACATAGAACAATTTAAAATATGCTTTCAAAGCTTGTTATACAAATGAAATATGACTTCTAATGTTCTAAATGCCATTAATGTATACAAGTATTAAGCAAACTTTTTATAAATAAATGTTTTGAAAGTAGTTAACAGTTAAAATCTGGAAGAATGGTAGACTTCGAAAGAGAGTAGCTACTCTCGCATACACGCATGGCTCATTCACTAATGAATTAGAACACTCTGGCTATTGGGCGTGTATAATGACAATATACATGCTAAAAAGGCTGCCTTCTTCTACTGGGTTAGAAGCAATCGGAGTCTATCTGTCCTGATGAGCTGTGATACAGCGAAACAGATCTGTCTGCAGATGACTATATATATATATATATATATATATATATAAATCTATCTAAACTTATTTATAAATGGAACTTTGTCTGTGTGTGTGTGTGTGTGTGTGTATCTCTGTGTGTGTGTCCGTTACCTATAGACTCCAAAATGGCTGAACCGATTTTCTTGAAAATTTACACAGTTGTACTACAAGCATCTGCGAGTGTTCTTAGCTAGGTTTTGTGTCAAGGTACCCCCAATAAATATCAAAAATTGATAATCGAAAAAATCACGTTATAGAAGGAGTGGTCCGATTTTAATCAAATTTGAAACACTCATAGACAAAGACATAAGAAATGATATTCAGAATTTTCAAGGTTGCAGTTCTTACAATAGTGCAGAAAATCAATAATATATAGATATAAAAGGCAAGATGTTTGTGTGTGTGTGTCTGTTTATCTGCCTGTATGTCTGCATTTTTTTCAGCCTTTTTATTTTAGTTTTTGCTTCGGATTTGGCTCTAAGTAGGTATAATTGTAGTTCTTAGTCTCAGCCATGATACCCTTTACTCAGAGGACTTATTTAGCCTTCAAAATTCAGTTTATGACGAAAAAACTTACTTGATATTGATACCAGGAAATAAAAATTTGACTTACATCCATTCATTTTTCTTTCAGTCTTCGGTTTCACTTTAACTGAAAAGAACTATTGCTTTTTAGTCTTTCGTGTCAACGTCCAAAGAGTCTGAGCTCAAGGACCATGGATTAGTTTTAAAGTTTTCATTACACCCAAGCAATGCCAGGCTATACTGCTAGTATATATATATAAATCCAGGTAAAGAGGATCCAACGTTTTATGATTTTGAGTTTCCTGGCATTTACATTTTATCAAAAGTTTCCTGGCATTTACATTTTATCAAAAGTACAATAAATATTGTAGAGCATAATGAAAATATGAAAATGTAAATCATTTTCACAACCAACATTCAGCATTGCCTAATGATGAGATAGAAATCTCAAAACAAAGAAATTTTCATGTTGCAATGTACTTTTAATTCATCATTATATGATTATAGATATATATATATATTTCATTAAATAATGTTGACAAGTTTTGTCGATTTATTTTATGTAAATTTTTTTCATATTGTTTATGTTGGTCATACTACAAACTCACTCTCATGATGCTTTAAAAAACTTTAAAATACTTTTCACTACATTTAAATAACAGTTCCAACATCTTTAAACATCTAAAACAACATACCAGGCCACATACACAATTCCGTGAAATCTGCGTCAAAAACACGACTATACTTAAACAAGAAAACAATAAACAAAAACTAAAAATACTCAAAGCCATATACATAAAACAGTTGAAGCTTAACCTGAACAAAATTAACCACTAAATCTCCACACACATTCTCAAATGCCTATAATAGATAACAGAAGCGATTCGTTATCCCAATGACTTTCCATAGTTAATACTTCTCGCCCCCACTCTTGTGTAGTCATGTGAGATGTCCCAAGCTGTTGTGCAATTTTAGCTTCCAGCATGCACACACATGTTTGTCAATCCTCCAAACAAACAAAACAGACGACTACAACTATCGTTCATCCGTGAACTGCCCGTTACAACCAACACTATTTTCACCTTTGATTTTGGCTGATGTAAGCCAAAAACTCAGAAAGGATGAAATAAAAACATGTATCAATATTGTGATTTTCTTTCCTCTTTCAATGATAATGCTATTAAGCTTATCAGACGATATTACATAAAATAAATTGACAAAATTAGTCTATATCATTTAATGAAACATCCATCAATATATAAGTCCAGCAGACATTTATTATATATTAACAATGACACCTATTTTGTTCTTCTTATCTAAGGTGAGACACGCAGACAAAATTTTAGCTTATGTAAAATTAGAAAGGAAAATTATTGGTCTCATCTACCAGCCAGTCAATATTAATCCTTATTCAAAAGTCTCTATAACATTTCCTATCACATGAACATACACAGGGCATGAAAATAGTTTAAGAGTTCCAGTAACTAACTACAAGTGTTATTTTACACTAGCAGTATAGCCCGGCATTGCTCGGGTGTAATGAAAGCTTTAAAACTAATCCATGGTCCTTGAGCTCAGACTCATTGGATGTTGGCATGAAAGACTAAAAAGCAATAGTTCTTTTCAGTTAAAGCAAAACCGTAGACTGAAAGAAAAATGAATGGATGTAAGTCAAATTTTGATTTCCTGGTATCGATATCAAATAAGTTTTTTCGTCATAAACTGAATTTTGAAGGCTAAATAAGTCCTCTGAGTAAAGGGTATCATGGCTGAGACTAAGAACTACAATTATACCTACTTAGAGCCAAATCCGAAGCAAAAACTAAAATAAAAAGGCTGAAAAAAATGCAGACATACAGGCAGATAAACAGACACACACACACAAACATCTTGCCATTTATATCTATATATTATTGATTTTCTGCACTATTGTAAGAACTGCAACCTTGAAAATTCTGAATATCATTTCTTATGTCTTTGTCTATGAGTGTTTCAAATTTGATTAAAATCGGACCACTCCTTCTATAACCCGATTTTTTTTATTATCAATTTTTGATATTTATTGGGGGTACCTCGACACAAAACCTAGCTAAGAACACTCGCAGATGCTTGTAGTACAACTGTGTAAATTTTCAAGAAAATCGGTTCAGCCGTTTTGGAGTCTATAGGTAACGGACACACACAGACACACACACACATACACACACAGACAAAGTTCCATTTTTAAATAAGTTTAGATTTAGTTATTATGTCATGGCTTGACTACGGCAAGCAAAGATTGTCCACGAACATTACAGGCCATCCCACATTAGCTGCATAAGACAAGTTAAAAAAAAACTGCTCAAGCCTGGGTTAATAAAGTTGAATGGTATTTATTAAACTCATTCTTTAAACAAACAATCCACATACTGTGCCCTCCTGTGTTAGAATGCAGATTGTAAAGTGCTGTAGTTACAGCTTTCTTGTTAAAGTTTCATTCTTCTGGACAGCTGATCATGGGGAAAAGCCACACCTTTAAAATTTTATTCTAACAGCTGAACTGAGTAGAACAAAACTTTAATTTATCAAAGTCTTTTTATCATATTCATTTAGTTAAATTTTTACATAATTGTTGTGGAGGAATATCCTGTCTTACCCAGGAATGGGTATGGCTCGGGTTATAAAAGACCAGAACTAGAACAAACTAGAGAGTGTTCGTGACTATACGAGAGTCTTCGTCATTACACGGGAGTGATCGAGAGTCTACATCATTACACAGGAGTGATTGAGAGTCTTCGTCATTATACGGGAGTGATCGAGATTCTTCGTCATTACATGGGAGTGATCGAGAGTCTTCGTCATTACATGGGAGTGATCGAGAGTCTTCGTCATTACACGGGAGTGATCGAGAGTCTACATCATTACACAGGAGTGATCGAGAGTCTTCGTCATTACACGGGAGTGATCGAGATTCTTTGTCATTACATGGGAGTGATCGAGAGTCTTCGTCATTACACGGGAGTGATTGAGAGTCTACATCATTACACAGGAGTGATCGAGAGTCTTCGTCATTACACGGGAGTGATCGAGAGTCTTCGTCATTACATGGGAGTGATCGAGAGTTTTCGTCATTACACGGGAGTGATCGAGAGTCTACATCATTACACAGGAGTGATTGAGAGTCTTCGTCATTACATGGGAGTGATCAAGAGTCTTCGTCATTACACGGGAGTGATCGAGAGTCTTCGTCATTACACGGGAGTGATCGAGAGTCTTCGTCTTTATACGCGAGAAGTCAAGAGCCATCCGTCTTAGACGAGAGTTAGACATCACTAGATGGAAGCCTTCTTCTCAGGACGGACACATATGTCTTATACAGAGACATTGGCTTCTTGAGTGTTATACTTGTTAACTGTTCGTTGGTGTACGTGTATTTGGTTTATTGTACTGAGGTATAATATATCCTTATTTATATATCCTCAGTGTTAAGAGTTATTTCTTGCACTATTCTTTCTCTGTTTATCCCCTCCCGGGATATAACAATAATATAAATTCCCAAAAGGTATTTATTGTATTTATTTTGCAATATATTTTTACTAATAATGTTTATATAATTTAAATTGGAAATTTTAATTGGTATCCGTCATTTAACTGCCATACTTGATACACACATAGGCAATCATGTGTCAAAGGAGATATGACTGACTGGGTAGAAGATTTTTCCACAGTAGGTTGCTATTATTTTCTGTGGTAGATTGGTTGCCAACCAAGGCTATAGAAACCAATCTGTCCTCTTATTTGATCTATAGCTGGAGGGGAGAGATGGATTAGTAACTTTCCCAAGGGTATTTGCACATAAGTGAACGTGCTGAATTCAACTGAAATTTGAACTCAACTTTCCAATTTCTCATTATTAATTGGTATTAGTTTGTAAAAAAGCTTTTTCCTTATTTATTTTGCCATTCTTCTTCTTTTCTATGTGCCCTGTCCTTTCAGGACATAGGAGATCATGGGTTTCCACGTCTCCCTATCCCTGGTGGCTCTTAGTACGTTTTCTCCTGTTGCACCATGCAACCCTTGTTCCATCATCCACCTGCTCAGGCCCTTCAAATATGTTATCCGCTGATTTCCTCTGTCTCTTCTTCCTTCTATCTGACCTGTTAGTATCAGATTCTCCAAGCCCTCCTTCCTCATTGCTTGTCCCAGGAACTTTAGTTGTCTCTTTCTGATGCTCACTATTAATTTTCTTTTCATTGCCATTCTTTCCGACAACTCATCATTGCTCACTTGCTCAGTCCATGATATCCGCAGTATCCTTCTGTACAACCACATTTCCACTGCTTCAAGTTTTTTTCTCATCTTCGATGGTATTGTACAGCATTCACTGCCGTGCTGAAGAACTGACATCACATAGCAATCTAGCATTCTCTTCTTTGTTTCGAGTGAAATTTTCCCGTGTCTTAATACTTTACTCAGCTTCTGGAACGCATCCTTCGCCATGCCAATTCGCCTTCGGATCTTTGTGTCACACTTTCCATCTCCTGTTAAAACACTTCCTAGGTATTTAAATTTTTGTACGTGTTTGATTCTAGTATCTCCCACCTGTATTTGACATTTTGGGTTGCACCTTTTGCTGATGACTATGCATTCAGTTTTTTTTACATTTCTAAATGTGTGCATCTCCATGACTTCCAACAATGAGACAAATTTCATCATGGTTGAGTTGTCAAGTAGGTGACTTCTCAAAAATAAAAACCTGGGAAGATGGTCCCAGTGAGAAGCACCATTTGGAAATGACTGTCAGAAGCCCTTGATGATAGTGTTAAAACAAAGTCACAAGTGATTGCGACCCAAGTTTTGACCATACTAGCCTTGACCATACTAGCCTTGATTATCTACAGATCATACTAGCTTATCCTCTCTCTTCCAGAAACTGTAACTAAAGTGTACTCAATATAGTTGAAGTATAAACCACAGGCTGACTTTGTGGATGTTGAAGAAGCACAAATGTATCTGAGCAGGCATCTGCAACAGGGACTAGATAACCTACTGAGTAAACAGATATACTCTGAAACAAGCAGCTGTTATTATTATCATTATGTCTTACTTAGTCTAAGTTCCCTGAGTCATCTTTATTTATTTATTTATTTTGTTATTAAGTTTTTACTTATTTTAATCTCATTTATATTGCTATTAAGTTATTTTCAACAGTTTATCAACCCTTTGTAGGCTATTTAAAACCAAAAATTGTTTTTAGATTGCAGGAGTATTTTTTGAGATATTAATGGTTTAGTAATACAAATTTTACTAATTAGCCCATAGCAGGGAGAGGAGGTGGATTCATAACCTTTTCAAAGGGTATTTGTGCATAAGTGAAAATAAGGAACCCAACAAGAATTAGCACTTGGCTCTATGATTAACAACTCTAAAGCGATCACCCATCTAGGTACTGACGAGGCTCAATGTTGCTTAACTTCAGTGATTGTACGCGAATTAATGTTTCAACTTGAAGCCCATTACACCCCCTGCACATCAAACCATACGGCACCTGGTATTATTCCAAAGGAGTCACCCATCTAGGTACATTTATACATTATATTCACTTACAAAATATGAATTTATCTCTTCTCCCTCTAGCTATGGGTTAATTAGTAACACTTATATTACTAAACCATTATTATCTCCAAAAACAAAATATTCTTACTATTTAAAAATATTTTCTGGCCTTAAATATCCTACAGAATGAATCAGTCAATAAAAAAAAATATGATTATAGAGTCTGTTTTACAAATCCTAGTCCAACCGCTTATCTTCGGATTTACAGGTACATATCTGGTTGATGTAAGAAATGTAGATAAAGTTTTCATGCTCCTCTGAAAATTTAACGATACAAGCTTTACAATAAAAATCCGTTTCAACTTGGGTCGATACTTTGCTTGTTGGCACAAAAGTTACCTTTTGAACGGAAGTGGAGTAAACTGCTATGCTTGTTTTAAATAGGAAAAGGTGCATGACCCCAGGGAATGCCAACTTTTTAGCACCCCAAGCAAGGCAGTTTTACTGCCACTATTTCACAGGGAGTTACATAGAGGAAAGTGATGAGAAAAAGGGGTGAGTTATAGGGGATGTCGTCGGGAGGAGGGTAATAGCCGGATGGAAATACCAGTGTAATGGGGGTAGAGTGGATGGAGAAAAGAGCTTCAGAGGAAGGACGAGAGTCAGTGAGATAGGAGATGACTATTGACCTTACATTTAAATTCCTGGAGATTGTAGCTGTCGGGGAAGCAAGTATATGGAAGGGAATTCCACAGGCGGGAATTGAGAGAGAAAGGATGCGAGTTAGTGTGATAGGAGATGACTATTGACCTTACATTTAAATTCCTGGAGATTGTAGCTGTCGGGGAAGCAAGTATATGGAAGGGAATTCCACAGGCGGGAATTGAGAGAGAAAGGATGCGAGTTAGTGTGATAGGAGATGACTATTGACCTTACATTTAAATTCCTGGAGATTGTAGCTGTCGGGGAAGCAAGTATATGGAAGGGAATTCCACAGGCGTAAAGTGTGAGAAAAGAAGCTGTTAGAGTAGAAATCATGGTTACATTTTATCAGTTTCACTGTAAAAGGATGGGACCTAGTTGCTAGTCTAGTAGCTTGTGTAAATTCATGTATAGGGGTACCAGTGAGCTAAGTTCTTTGGAGCAGAAGCCATGAAAGTATTTGTAGAAGAGGCACAGGGAAGCCATGTCATGCCGGTGAGAAAGCGACTGCAGCCGAGCTGACAAGTTGGTATTGATCACATTACAGATTCTCTGTTGGATTTTGTCAAGAACCCCAAGATGAATAGCAGGGTCACCCGACCAGATATGACAGTAGTATTCAATACACGGGCGGATAATAGATTTATATATGTGCAGGATGGATTCAGACGGGAAAAACTTCCTGGCCCTGCACAGTGAACCAACCATCTTAGCTGCTGATTTAGCTATGGATTTGATATAGTCATTCCACTTCAGGTTCACTGAGAGTGTTAGGCCAAGGAGGCATAGTGCTTTACTCTCAGGAAGGCTAGTTTGATCCATGCTAATGGGGGTTAGGAACAATTGTCTCTGATGGTTAATAATAGATAGCAGCTTCGTTTTGAAAGCATTAAAATTCATGAGCCATTTCTTACCCCAGTCCACCACAGACTGGAGGTCCTTTTCAAGCTCGGCAGCAAGATTAGCTTTGTTAACCTTGCAGTAAGAGAAGTGTAATCGGTGTAATATCAACATCGGTATGACAGTATTCACAGGGACTGAGCAGTTTTGTTCTTTGGTCCAAATATATACATATGTGTATGGGCTCCACATGTAAAATTGAATGTGTCACATCATGCCTGGGTGGAAAGGTTATGTAAATATCTATATACATATTTATACATCCCCAAGCACAGGAGTTTTCTATTTGCTGGAAGAAGCGTAAACTGTTCTCTTCATTTTAGATGGGAGAAGGTATCTGGTCCTGAGGATTCCAGCCCTGTGGCAGCACCTTCCTCATTGCAATAAGGGAGGTATTAGTGGTATAGTACCGGATGTGTGTTGTGGTACAGTGGATATCGGCTCGGAACGAGAAACCGGGGAGCCGAGTTCAAATTCCAGTTGAAGCCATTGTATTCACTTACGCGCAAATACCCTTGGGAAAGGTATTAATCCGTCTCTTCCTTCCAGTTATGGGTTAAATAGCAGGACAGACTGGGTTCTATAGCCTTGGTCGGCAACCAGTCTACCGCAGAAAGCAATGGCAACCTACTGCGGGATAATCTTCTGCCCAGTCAGTCATGTCTCGCGAGAGACATGATCGCCCAAGCATGTAACACGTATGGCACTTAACTGACTGAATGCCTTATACCGAGTTCGAATTCCAGTTGAATTCCTTGCATTCACTTACGCACAAATACCCTTGGGAAAGGTATTAATCCGTCTATTCCTTCCAGTTATGGGTTAAATAACAGGACAGATTGGGTTCTATAGCCTTTGTCAGCAACCAGTCTACCGCAGAAAGCAATGGCAACCTACTGCGGAATAATCTTCTGCCCAGTCAGTCATGTCTCTTTCGAGACATGATCGCCCAAGCGTGTATCACGTATGGCACTTAACTGACTGACTGACTTATGCCAGCGTGATAGTAGTCACGGGGACTGGTCAATTTTGGTCCTTGGCCAATATGCATGCATATGTGTAGGGATCCCCTCATAAAAATTGGCCTAGTGTCACATCTGGCCTTCGTGGGGAGACCGGGTAAATACTTATTTTGCTTGCTGACATCTCAAGCCTATTATTGCAAGAATTTTGTAATAATTTAACTCATTATATGAAAGAACATTTTTTAATTGTTGTGTATGCAAACTATTTTTTTTTTCATTTAAATTCTTAAAAAAACAACTCTTCCATTTTTTTATGTGATAAATTTAAGTGATTTTCTAATAATAAAATATTATTTATTTATAATAAAATGTCACTCTTTTTTTCTTTTTTTTGTACATTCATTCTCAGTTGAACATAACAGCTCTTAAAAATATATTTTTTTTTTTGCTGAGAATTTAATACGATTAAGGAGTGAGTTTTTTTTTTATCCTTCATTATCAATTTCTTATTGAATTAAATTATAATTATTACATCAATGAAGATTTTTGCGACTCAGAAATAATAAATTTAGACTTTACGGCATTTTTTCTCAAAACAATGTTGGAAAGAAATAAAGAACATATTTGGAAAAACAAAAATATGAAGCTCAGAAGTAAAAGTAAGTGATTAAGGAAGGGAAAGAAAAAACCAAAACTAAGAAAATGGAATTGGTAAGAACTAAGATGACAAAATTCAACCATGGAAAAGAATGATTCTTTGAAATTAAATTCATTTAATCTCCTATGCTTTTCTTTTGTTTTCAATTTAATCTTTCATCCAATTTAATTTATTTTCAACTTAAATATCCATTTTTCTCTTCTTTTTTTTCAGTATCCTTGCCAAATATCTCCCCTCACAAATAAAAAAAGAAAAAAGTTTATTTACATTTTTGCTAGTTCTTTATTTATTACTGGACACGACAACAAAATGACAATCTTCCGTTCTGTAGAAAAATAAACAAATATTTTTCATTTGCATGTTATGGGTTAGCAGGGGATTTTTAAATGTCATTTAGAGGAATTTGTGGTATGGGCTATTGTTTTAATAAATATTTAAAAAAAGAAGAAGAGATTTTAAGAAAAGAAACTGCCAAAAAGTAGAAAGAAAAAGGCGGAAAGATGAAGGAAAAGCGGGAAAGCATAAAAAAAAAAAAACAAGAAAAATGGAGATAAAAAAATGAACACAGAGGGAAAGTGGAAGTAAAAGAGTGTAAATGGGAGACACAGGAGTAGAACTAAAAAGATAATCTATGAGAAAATAAAGTAAATAAAAAGAAATTAAAAAAAAAAGAAAAAATTTAGTGATTTGGATAAAAAAAAAAGAAGTTACAAATAATAAAAGATGGAAAGAAAAAGTGAATTTGAAAGAAAGATGTGGTGAAGTAAGTGGAAAGCAAAAACTAAAATCCTTAAATGACATTGACAGAAGGGAAATAAAAAGAATCAGTCAAAAGAGGAAATTTTGGCAATTACAAAGAAGCGTCTTAAATTCTGATGCCAATCAATGGACAGTCTGAAGAAGGAACTGCCTGGCTTAACTGATTGAAGTGACTGTTCGTCCACTTGTATGGGTCGACTAGCAGGGTTGAAGTTGCTAATTAAAGGGCAAAATGACCTACAGTAGGTGTAAGTCCCTCATCTACACTGGCAAGCCCGTCCCTGTTCAGCTTTCATCATGGCAATGACTGCCTTGACTCTTGATGCTAAGACAACAAATGACGCAGTTTTAAAGTGATATAAAGTACTAAAAAAAAAAGATATCGGTTGCTAAATCGAAGATGCTGACGCTCCTTGTTGACGAGTGAAGAAGAGGGTCGTTTGGTGTCGAAGGCTAAATGAAACTAGATTTTAAAATGAATAGTGTGGAGAGAAAAATGAAACAGTTATGTTGAAAAGGTAGAGAAGGGAAAGGATGGGATATCTCAAGGCAAACAGGAAAAATAATAATAAAAGACAAGAAGAGAGAACGAATTATGGAAAGGAAAGTTGCTATCTTTCTCATTTTTTTATGTCTTCCTTTTCTATTAATATTAAAGGAAGTTTTAAAAAGTTAAAAAGAATTGGAAAGTGAAGAAAGATAAGAAAATGGAATCGAATAAAAAAAAACGAATAAAAACAAGACGTCAAGGGACTGGTAAGTTTAGCAATGTATAAATGTCAAATTATTTTGAAGAAAAACCAAATCAAATGCATCGAGAAAAAAAGTAAGGACTTAATATAAATTAAGGAGAGAGAAAAAGGGAAAAACCAAAATGGAAAAGATGAAACGAAAAAAGGAAAGAAAGTAAGAAGAGAAAGTATAAGATAAAAACACTAAGAACGGAAAAGAAAAATGAAAAAACCAAAATGGAAAAACTGAAACGAAAGAAAGAAAGAAAGTAAGAAGAGAAAGCATAAGATAAAAAACACTAAGAAAAACGGAAAAGAAAAATGAAAAAACCGAAATGGAAAAGATGAAACGAAAGAAGGAAAGAAAGTAAGAAGAGAAAGCATAAGATAAAAAACACTAAGAAAAACGGAAAAGAAAAATGAAAAAACCAAAATGGAAAAGATGAAACGAAAGAAGGAAAGAAAGTAAGAAAAGAAAGCATAAGATAAAAAACACTAAGAAAAACGGAAAAGAAAATTGAAAAAACCAAAATGGAAAAGATGAAACGAAAGAAGGAAAGAAAGTAAGAAGAGAAAGCATAAGATAAAAACACTAAGAACGGAAAAGAAAAATGAAATAAGCGGGAAAAAAATGGAAAAGAAAGAAGAAAAAAGAAAATGGGAAGAAAAGTGAAAGTAGTAAATGAGCAACGAATGAAAACTTTGATAGAAGAGAAGAGAGTAAAAGTAATAGAACAATTAGAGACGCATATTAGAAAGAGAGGAGAAAAGAAAAAAAGAAGTAAAAATTGTGCAAAGGAAAGGCTAATGAAAATAAACAGATATAGTAAAAAAAAAGAAAGAAAGATGTAGAATAGAAAAACGTAGGGGTGATAGAAAAAGAAAGAAAAAAAGGAGTACTATGAGAGAAAGTAAAAATAAAAAGAGGGCTAATGTTAAAAGAGAGGGAAAGAGAGTGAGAGAGAGAAAGAAAAAAGAAATAGAGGGAGGGAGAAAATATACAACGTGAACATTTCAAAATACAAATCCTGATTTTTTTACTTCCTAGTAATACGATGTAATTTTAAAAATTCAATACTCTTTTTCTTTTTGTCTGTCTGTTAAACACACACATATTTATAATACATTATATAAAAATATAAACGTGTGTTTATCTATATTCCACAATTTGTCCTCCTTTTTTTTTTTTCACACTGGCTATGTAGAATAGATTCTTTTTTGAAAATTTATTTGTCTAATCTTTTCGCCTCTTTCACTATCACTTTCACTTTCACTTTCATTTGGTTATTTTTAGCTGCAAACTACATCGAGGCAGAAGGCTGTTTTCTCGTCTCTATTTATAGTAGCAGCAAATCGGCATCGCTGCCTTCTTTTCTTTCCCCACCAGTGCCGACAACACACTGACGGTCTTAGCAGTCTCCTTTCAAAATAAAATAAAATAAAGAGAAACCTCAAGATACAGTGATAATCGAGCCTGTTTTTACACGGCCCATAACAATTGTGAGGTTGAGGTGATGGATATAGCCCAGAGACGGAGGGGTCTGTCGTCCAGCGACATTGAAAAAGATGAGGAAGAGGAGAAAGCAACGTCAGAGGATAGAAAAAAGTGATTTAAATGAACCAGAGAGAATGGCAGGTTGGTGGTGGGACAGTATTATTAATAGTGGAAAAAAAAACAAACAAAAAACAAGAAGAAAACAGATGTTTTAGTTAGTTGATTATTATTATTATGGGGATGGAGTCCTTCGAAGCACTTCTCTCTCAAATAAAGTATTTAAGAAAGGAAAGACGATATTAAGACAGAACTGCGACTTAGTCGTTGCTGAGAAATGTAGCCTTCAATTAATTACTCTAATGTTATTGTTATAACTACTACAGCTACTAACACTACTATTGCAACATACTACCATATAGACAATCCTGAGAGTAGGTTTAATTTGTATTTATCATGATTGTCATTTTCTACTGTGTGGGTTTGTTTGTTGATAACAGATGAAGAAATGTTGTTTGCATCCATGCCTATCAACAAGGCAAGGTACATGGCAACAGATGTTTACATCTTTTTCGGTGAAAGACCTGATGTGTACAAGACATGCATGTGCATGTGAGTGCACATGTGACATGGCTGGGAAGAGTTGTGCATGTTTATTTCTCATTTTTATGAGTATTCAAGTTACAAACTTTTTCCCAAAATAAAAACAGTGATTTCTTTTATATATATATATATATATATATATATATATATATATATAGGATAGTAATTAAACTAAAAAAATGAAAAGAAAATAGTGAAAAAAAAAAAGATTTGGTATTTTATAATATTATTGTTCTTTCATTGCTTTGCTGTAAGCCAGCAAAAAGGCACATTTTGCTAAAAAAAAAAGAAAATTAATAACTTTACACACACCTGCACACACATACACACACACATCTTAATTATGATAACAGTTATTTTTAGTAGATACCTATATTTGAGTTACTATTTATGTGTGTTTTTTATTTTCTTAAACAGTGAAATTAATAACAACCAGCCTAGACTGAGAAGTCCTACTAAAGATGGATTGTGCCTACAAAAAGGAATTGAGGTTGTATCTCTTTTTCCCAACACTAAAACCATTTATGTAGCCGAAAGTGCCTTTACCAATTCGGCCACAAAGACTGCCTTGATAAAGAAAGGTTTGAATTGCCTGTATAAGGAATGCACATTTCTCACTGGGACTTCTATGAATTTATATCACATAGCTTTATTTTTTAATAAGAATATTTGAGTTGTAGGTTACCCAGATCGATATACCCCTGAGGAAGACCAGAGGGCTTAATGGTTGAAATGTTGCAATAACCAAAACAAAAATAAAGACAATAGTCCAAATATAATGCAATAGACTCCAGAAGGAAACCAATGGAGTACCATGGCTGAAATATCATGAAAATATCACAAACAAAACAAACATGTTTGTCCAACCAGAAAAAGTATATCATGATAATTATTCCTCATGAAAAAAAAAAAATTCCAATATAGATTAAAAATTGTTGTATAATTTTATATTATCTAATCCAGATTTTTAAGGGGCGAAATAAAAAATAGAAGACGTACAACTAGATAACAAAATAAAGGAAATCTGTTTAGTTGAGCACACATACCTGTATACATGCATCAGTCAGTTAAGTACCAGACATGATGCATGGCTTTGGGCGATCATGTCTCGAAAGAGACATGACTGACTGCACAGAAGATTATCCCGCAGTAGGTTGTCATTGCTTTCTGCGGTAGACTGATGGCCAGCCAAGGCTATAGAACCCAATCTGTCCTAATATTTAACCCATAACTGAAGGGAAGAGGTTTTAAAACCAGAAAAATGTATATTTATGACTATGTATATCTCTTATTATTAGGATGTGCATTGTGGTGCAGTGGATATCGACTTGAAACGACAAATCAGAGAGCTGAGTTTGAATTCCAGTTGAATTCCTTGCATTCACTTACACACAAATACCCTTGCAAAAGGTATTAATCTGTCTCTTCCCTCCAGTTATGGGTTAAATAATAGGACAGACTTAGTTCTATCGCCTTGAGTGGCAACCAGTCTACTGCAGAAAGCAATGGCAACCTATTGCGGGATAATCTTGTGCCAGTCAGACACGTCTCAAAAGAGACATGATCGCCCAAAGTGTGTATCCCATATGGTACTTAACTGACTGATATCTTTTATTACTATAAACATTATTTTTACTTGGTACACGTTTTCAAGTTACTAACCCAGTGTTTTATTTTTTTTCATTTTCTTAAGCACAGAAATTAAAAACAACTGGCCTAGATTGAGAAGTTTTACTAAAGAAAGTTTGTACCCCCAGGAGGGTGCGATGAGTAAATTGTTGCTATTTTATATTTTTAATTTTGTAGTAGGGTCAGTGGGGCACCATCTGTAAGAAAAAGAGCATAATGATGTAATTCATTCTGCCAAAAATTTGGAAACGGCATGCAGTAATGCTTGACATTCATGACAGAAGCTCCAATCCAAACATTTCAGAGTGTTTGGGTATCAATCTGAGAACAGTACAGAGGATTCGGAAAGAGTTGGATGATATATCCAGTTAACATCATGGTGTTTAGAGTGATCACTAGTGATAGTGATGTTACACCTTCATTCATTTACCCACAGGGCCCCAGACTCAACACAAAGACCTACATATAGTGCCTTGAGGGGTGCTGCTGGAAGACCGTATGTTTGACAACAGGATTTTGCACCATGCCATACAAGTAGGAGAACCCAGTCATGGCTGTGAGACAATTTCTGCAACCACATCACCTCTTACATCTGGCCATCTAACTCCCCAGACTGCAACCTCCTTGATTATTTTGTGTGGGCGCAGTTGAGCGAGAGACCAACAAAACTCTTTGTGATACTAAAGATGAAGGCAAGGATTATGGCAGCATCCACCAACTTAAACAAGGAGGTCATCAAGAAGAGTTGCAGGAGATTCCAAAATGTTATTTTCATTTCTGTGTAACTTAGATGATAATTTATCCATTGAACTCTGTGTGTGTGTGTGTGTATATATATATATATATATATATATATATATAAGTCATCCACATACAAGCCTGTTTTGTTGTATCACAGCTCATCAGTGTGGCTAGACACATCCACTTGCTTCAGGCTGTGATTGAAACTTGACTGATTTGGTGTCAGTCAGAGTTGCTACCTGCTAAGTCATAGGCGCATTGAATCAGAGAAGAGAAATTTTAACGAACGTGTTGTATATAAGCAGTGTATACACATGCCACTCTTCGAAAAAACTCAATTCATTTCTGAAAAGTAACACATATATTACAGATGTGGAAGCTGTTTTTAAAATTCTTTTCTCTAGAGAGCTCAATCGTAATGAAAGCATAATATATATATATATGAAATTTTTAGATAGTGTATATCTATAATAGGACAATGTGAATAAAGACAAAAGAAAAATATATCTTAGCCGACACATTTTGTCCCCCCACCGAGGGACTTTATCAAACCAAATTACAGACATTTGACCTGATAAAGCCCCTCAAATGACAAAATCCGGTTTCCGTTTGTCTTTATTCACACACACACACACACACACACACACACACACACACACACACACACACATTTGAATGGATTATTTTTTCACTGTTATTTCTTTTTATATATGTGTGTGTGTGTGTGTGTGTGTGTGTGTGTGTTTGTGTGTGTGTGTACTAATATACATAAATATCTGTTTTATCAACATACATAAAAACATTTGCCTTGATAAAGCCCCTCAAAAGACAAAATGCATCAGATAAGCTTTCCTTTTGTCTTTATTCAAACACACACACAAGTATATATATATATATATATATATATATATATATATATATATATATTTGAATCTATTATTTTTTGAATTAATTATTTTTCCAACATTATATATATATATATGTATATAGATGTGTGTGTGTGTGTGTGTGCATGTGTGCGCTAATGTATATAGATATATGTATATTTTCAATTCTAAATATGTATGTAATCAAGTTGTAACAGGTGTGCACTTGTAATTATCTTCATTATATATGTACATACAGAGGGGTGTTTAGGCCGAAGTAGCAAAGGGAAGAGAAAATGCGCTTGTCGTGGTGCTGGGGATTAGTGGTTGTCTTTTTCCCTAATTCAATTCATGTCCAAACCCCAATGTCCATAAAATGATGACTGACATCATTCTGGAAAAGGCATAGCCTCATTTGCACTAAAACACCTTTAAAACTCCTTCAGACTTCACATATGTTCACAACATCTGTGACGAAGTGACATCTCTTTCGGCAGCCCTTTTATACGTCAGCTCATATTCACGGCTCATTTACAACATTTTGTCATCGGCATTACACGGACTGATTTTATAAAGAGCACCACTTCTGATACACAATGATCAGAAAGTATACAATAAAAGGATATACACACTTCCACACCATTCATTAAAATTATCAGCATATGTTAATACCAAATAATATTCAAGAGAACAAATTTTATTTTGTATATTTTCATGTATGTGTGTGTGTGTGTGTGTGTGTGTGTTTCCATTGTTGATGCGTATATGTTTTCAATTGTACCCTGTATAAAACTTGGGTGGTGGAGGTGTCTTAAATTCTTCGTTTATGTTTCTACGACTGAGTATTGTCTGTGTGTGCACTTGCTTCCTTGTCTCCATATAAATTATGAGCAGATATTTATAGCACATAGACAGATATATTTAGCCGAGGACATATATATTGGGAGACAGCTTGCTGTTAATGTTGCTTTCTCTGCTGTAATCACTTCTCCAGTCTATGCAACAAAGCTACCGGATAGACAGATGGGAAGAAAGAAAGAAAGAAAGAAAGAAAGAAAGAAAGAAAGATGGTAATAGACAGATGTTGAAATAGACTATAGAAGATTATTAATGATTAGATAGATAGATAGATAGATAGATAGATAGATAGATAGATAGATATTAAGATAATTAAGACTGCAGATAAATATTATAGATAGATAGATAGATAGATAGATAGATAGATAGATAGATAGATAGATAGATAATTAAGACTGCAGATAAATATTATAGATAGATAGATAGATAGATAGATAGATAGATAGATATTAAGACTGCAGATAAATATTATAGATAGATAGATAGATAGATAGATAGATAGATAGATATTAAGACTGCAGATAAATATTATAGATAGATAGATAGATAGATAGATAGATAGATAGATAGATATGAACAAACTGAAACAGATGAACAGAGAGAAAAAGAGAGAGAGAGAAAGTTATGAACAGACTGAAATAGATAGATAGATAGATAGATAGATAGATAGATAGATAGATAGAATATATATATAGAGAGAGAGGGGGAGATAGAGGGGAAGATCTGAACAGATTGATAGATAGATCAGAAGAGACTGAAATAAATAGGTAGATACATACGAACAGAGAAAGAGAGAGAGAGAGAGATCTGAACAGATAGGAAGGTAGATCTGAATATACTGTAATAGATAGGTATATAGATATGAACAGACTGAGAGAGGGAGATTGAAATAGCTAAATAAATATATATGAAGAAATTGAAAAAGACATACAGAAAGAGAGAGAGAGGGAGAGAGATCTGAATGGATAGATCATTAACAAACTGAAACAGATTAACAGGTAAATACATAGATAGATCTGAACAGACTTGAATAGACAGTTAGAGACAGACAGAGAGACCTGAACAGACAGACATAGATAGATATTAACAGGTCAACACAATATATTAGACAGTTATTTCATATTTTATTAGCAGATGAACTAAATGAATGAAAATCCTCTAGCACAAATGTCTCAAAAGTCTGTTTCAAAGATGATTATTGAAAAACCATTGTCTCAACTTGGATAACAGCTAAATACTAACTCAAACACTAATCTTGGTATTGGTTAAGTTTTATAAGATGTAAAATCAGAGAGGAAAATGGATCCCTTAATTAAGGTAGGGAATTATTACTTAGGAAAATGCTAATTTGGTATTACATTTTACAGGTATGATATAAATGTAATAACTACAAATGATTCAAAATTTTTTTGTATATTATAGATAAGCAAAGGAACATTCTCTTTCACTGTGTGTGTCTATATATATATATTTATATATATATATAGTTAAACTTATTTATAAATGGAACTTTGTGTGTGTGTCTGTGTGTGTCTGTATGTCCATTCCCTATAGACTCCGAAATGGCTGAACTGATTTTCTTGAAAATTTATACAGTTGTACTATAAGAGTCAGCGACTGTTCCTAGCTAGGTTTTGTGTCTAGGTACCCCCCCAATAAATATCAAAAATCGATAATCGAAAAAAGTTTCAAGGTTGCAGTTCTTACAATAGTGCAGAAAATCGATAATATATATATATAATATATATATATATATATATATATATATATATATATATAAAAGGCAAGATGCTTGCGTGTGTGTCTGTTTATCTGCCTGCATGTCTGTATTTTTTTCAGCCCTTTTATTTTAGTTTTTGCTTCGGGTTTGGCTCTAAGTAGGTATAATTGTAGTTCTTAGTCTCAGCCATGATACCCTTTACTCAGAGGACTTATTTAGCTTTCAAAATTCAGTTTACGACGAAAAAAACTTATTTGATATCGATAGCAGGAAATCAAAATTTGACTTACATCCATTCATTTTTCTTTCAGTCTACGGTTTTGTTTTAACTGGAAACAACTATCGCTTTTTAGTCTTTTGTGCCAACATCCAAAGAGTCTGAGCTCCAGGACCATGGATTAGTTTTAAAGCTTTCATTACACCAGAGCAACACCAGGCTATACTGCTAGTATATATATATATATATATATATGTGTGTGTGTGTGTGTGTGTGTGTATCATAGGAAGAGTAAGAATAAAAGGAGTAAAAATCTACAGTTCATAGCATTTACTTTTTAAAAGTGCTCAATACAAATTAGAGCAATATATTATTATTGTAATATATGTATTATAGGTGATTTAATAAAAACATTTTACGATGCTATACATGAGCTTTCATGTTTCAGTCCTATGAATTGTACTTCATCAGGTAATGGTTGGTAACTGATGATAGGAATGGTTCTTATGGAAATTGAACATTTTTTTAAATGATTCTTATGAAAATTTTAAAACTTGGTTTTAAATTTCCATGAGAATTATTCCTGTCACCAGTTACCAACCATCGCCTAATGATCTACAATTTACAGTAATCAAACATGAAAGCTTTTGTGCATCAATATAAAGTGTTTTTATAATAAATACTTATAACAAAAATATTACAATACATATATATATATACATATTACAGAAAAGTGAAAGAACACGTAGATTAAAAATCCACTGTTCAAGCATTTACTTTTATAAAGTGTGCTCGATACAGATCAGAGCTTAATATTGTAATTTGTTATTACAATGGTTTATAAAAGCTTAATATCACTACACAAAAGTTTTCATGTTTCAGAACAAAACTTCCTCTTCAGGTGATCACCTGAAGAGGAACAGTTTTGTTCTGAAACATGAAAACTTTTGTGTAGTGATATTAAGCTTTTATAAACCACTGTAATAACAAAATTACAATATATATATATATAGTAAATAGCTTAGGGTTAAGCTATTATAAAAAGGTTAGCTATTTACTATGTTTGCTCTACTTTCGTATTGAGCACTTTTTTGTTTTAGGTTACTCGTCTCGGTTTTTTTTCTTTGGGCTACGTACTTTGACTGATGTTCAAGTGCTTAGCTCGTTCTTTTTTTATTACCATTTTTTCCTTCCGTGTATGTACTTGGAGGGTTTTTCGAAATGAATATAGCGATAAGTTTATATATATATATATATATATATATATAAACAAGATAAATCTTCTCTTAGAAACATTATTAAAAATATACAAATCTTATCAAAAAAAAAAAAGAAAAGTAAATTATCTATTATAAAAAATTGAAAACTGCTAACCTCATTGCCAACAATAATAACTCAACTGCAGGATCCAAATTACAAAGGACCAATATTATATATGAATTCACATGTTCATTAAGGAACTGTGTTTCTGATCAGTCCAAATTCATCAATAATTATATTGGATATACTACAATATGCCTAACAAGAAGACTCGCATTACATCTCTCTGACCATAGCTCAATTAGGTCTCATTTAAATATACATGGAGACCTACCAAATTCTATTTGCAACATACTCGTTGATAATACAAATAAAATAGAATCATCCACATGCAAAATAAAAAAAGGCTAAAAATAATGGGAGCATTATTAATAAAACAGAAAAAAGCCAATACTCAACAATATCAAGTATGAACATGGCCACAATGTGCTGACCATGTTTGGAAAGTAAAACATATCTATAATTCTAGAAACACACGTAATACAATCTATACATTTATTTCAAGGTAAAAATAAAATTCATATTTGATAATGGCGAAAAAGTTAGCTGAAAGCATTCAGGCATACAAAACATTTGGATAATTTCTACATAATGCATGTCTAGCAAAGATGAAAATTATAAGAACGCAAGAAAAATTAAATAAAAGAACATAATCACAGTATTATGTCAGTTGTTTTTAATGAAATTTGTATAAAAGTGGGATTGCTGCCTAAATATACTATATATATGCACTGATGAATTGTGATACAGTAAAACAGAATTCTCTGCAGATGGCTATATATATATATATGTGTGTGTGTGTGTGTGTGTGTGTGTGTGTGTGTGTGTGTGTGTGTATTATTAAATTACTTAGTTTTGGGTCATAATAAAATCAGACCAGTACACATTTGTATTAAAAGTGTTCAATACAATTATATTATAAAACTTTTGAATATTTTTCATTTGTAAATGAGTTACATTAGGCACCCAGGTTTCTACCATCTGGTGTTTTCAGATGATTTATATTTATTGTAAATCACTTGAAGACACGAAATGGTAAAAACATTAGTTGTGTAATATAACTTGTTTACAAATGAAAACTATATATATATATATATATTGTGTGTATTTTGGCACCAATTTTTCATTAATACAGGTTTCATTGAATAATATAGACAAGTTCTGTCTATTTATTTTGTGTAAGATCCTTTCATATGATCTGATTAGCTTGATAGTGTTGTCATGGAAAGACGACAAGAAATTGCAATAATTGTTGATTTTTTTATCAGGTCTGAGCTTTCGGCTTACATAAGCCATTATCAAAGGATGAATATTTTTTAAAAAAACCATCAATATACCTTATATATGTTGACGATATCCTACTATTAATTAAAAATACTGACGAAATCCTACAACTTCAAAAACAGTTTCAGGATAACTCAGTCCTAAAATTCACCTATGAACTCAGCAATGACAACAAAATTCCTTTTCTCGATATACTAATCAACACTAATGGCAATAAGTTCACTATCTCACCATATAAAAAACCCACCAACAAAAATCCCTCCACACTTAATTATATTAGCGAATGCGCCCACTATTACAAACTAGCAATCATAAAAAATCTACTACATCGTGCAAAAACCAACTCGTCCACAAAACACATCTTCCACAGTGAACTAAAAAACATAAAACAGACACTCATCAACAATAATTTTCCTAATTACATAGTTGATGAACAAATACAACATTTCCTTAAAAACCTGAACACGAAAAAACAATACATGGTAATAGCCCAACCAACCCCAAACATATCACTCTCTTATATCGTAGCCAAATGCACACCAACTACCAACTAGATGAAAATATCCTAAAAAAACTCATAAACACTAATATCTCTCCGACAGACCCCAACAAAAGAATTAAATTTATCATATATTACGCTAAATCCACAACATCCAACTCAATCGTCCGCAACGACTCCTCCCCCACTGTTAGCGATTTGCAAAAAAACAATGTAGTGTATAAATTTAAATGCCCCTTTCGAGAATGTATCTCTAACAAACTAAATAATACCTACATTGGACATACTACTAACTCCCTTTCCCGGAGACTTACATTGCACTTAAATGAAAATTCTAACATATTCGACATTTAAAACACCACGGCTATCAACACACACTTCTTAGGAAAACAATTGTTGAAAATATGCATATACTTAGACAAGAAAATAATAAACGAAAACTTAAAATTCTAGAAGCTATCTACATCAAACAGTTTAAACCTAGCCTAAATAAAATAAATTTCGGCACCTCCACTAACATACTTCAATGCCTATAATCGATGGGAGAGGTCATAGTTATTATACTTACCCCCTACACCATAGTAGTAGCAGTCTCCAGACCAATCCCCTCATGCCACTATACACTCAATTGACCAAAAACCCACTACCACCATTCCTTCTCAGCCTGCAGCCTGCAGCCTGCAGCCACATGCGACACAAAAAATGGACCTGTTTAATTTTCTCATATAACTCCACTCTGTTAATAATTTAAATGTTCTATGTGCACTGAACATTAAATGTTCATCCTTTGATAATGGCTTATGTAAGCCCAAAGCTCAGACCTGATAAAAAAATCAACAATTATTGTGATTTCTTGTCGTCTTTCCATGACAACACTATCAAGCTAATCAGACATTACGAAAGGATCTTACACAAAATAAATAGACAGAACTTGTCTATATTATTCAATGAAACCTGTATTAATATATATATATATATATATATATATATATATATATATATATATGTATGTATATGTACATATGTATTTACAAAGACAAAAAGAAAACTTATCTGACACATTTCATCCTCTGGTAGACTTTATCAAGGCAAATATAAGAATTTAATTTTGCATCAAGTATTTATAAACAAAAGCAAGCTGTTACTAATGTTTCAGAATGTTTCAATTTAAGAACACTTATATATATATATATATATATATGAAATTTTACATACACATATATGTGTACACATGCCCAAAGAGGATAATGTTCATATGCACACCTCTTTTTTTAAACCTATGTATGCATTGATCAAGTTATATATGTGTCTTCTTTTCTGGACACAAAGTGTGTAAATTACAGAGAACCAATATATTATTTATATACTCACATGCTCCTCAGCAACTGAGTTTCTGATCAAACCAAATTCATAAATAAATATATTGGTTATACCACCACATGCTTAGTAAGATAACTCGCATTACACATCTCTGATCGTAGCTCAATTAGGACTAATTTAAACACACACAGAAACCTAACTCCATCTTCAACATACTAGTAGAAAATACAAGTATAACAGCCTCATTCACATGTAAAAATATTAAAAATAGTGGAAGCACTAATAATGAAAAATAAAAAAGACAACATTCAATAACACTAACTATGAACATAGACACAACATACTGACCATGTTGGAAAAATGAAACATTCCAATAACTTCAGATACATACATAAAAATTACACACATTCAGTTAAAATAAAAATAAATATTATCCTTGATAATAGCTAAAAGAATAGCTATTTGGACACTCTTTACCCACTTTGTATTAATAAAAGAAAAAGTTGTACTAACACAAAAAAATTGAATGAAAAGCCTAATCGTATTGCCTTGTCAATCGTCTTTATCAGAAGTTGCATAAAAGCGGGATTGCTGCTGAAATACACAATTATGTATTGATCAGTATATATATACTACCGGCCATAATTATTAGGCCACCCCAGTTTTTTAAAAGAAATGATGGATTTCATACTATTTTTAGTATTTATTGCCAAGTGAATAATTGTAAATGAAAATAGAATGGTTCTTTTGTTATTATTACTTTGCAAAATCTTACAAGGCAAAGAGCGACAATTTACCCATCGCACCCTGTAGATTTGCTATATATATCTATATCTAGATATATATATATATATATATATATATATATATATACTACCGGCCATAATTATTAGGCCACCCCAGTTTTTTAAAAGAAATGATGTATTTCATACTATTTTTAGTATTTACTGCCAAGTAGATAATTCTAAATGAAAATAGAATGGTTCTTTTGTTATTATTACTTTGCAAAATTTTACAAGGCAAGGGAACAAAGATGAACTCGTACGAATCACACAAAATGTTCTTCATTCTTTCATTGATAAAACTGCAATATAGGTAATTATTAAATATTTATAAATTCATTTGATGTACATGTTATTGTGCAGTATTAACAAAAGAACCATTCTATTTTCATTTACAATTATTCACTCAGCAATAAATACTAAAAAATAGTATGAAATACATCATGTTTTTAAAACACTGGGGTGGCCTGATAATTATAGCCATTAATGTATGTTCATTGACTATCGTCCAGCTGTATTATGTTTAGATTTAGCCATATGTAAAATGAAACATATACTCAGTATATTGCAGCTCAGTCTAGTTAAAATAACTGCGACTCTTTGTACTATAAAACTAAAATAATTTACTTAATGAGAAATCCAGTAACTTTGTTACTTCATATGTACCCCATCATACCAGACATAAAAATAGATATTCTATTGATATTGCAAGAGCCTGGGTGAGGGCTACAAGCAGATCCATTTCCAAGCAAGGACTGTCCCCCAAAAATCATTTGATCACCTCTCCTTAAAAAGGAGGTGAACTAATGTTAGTCTGTATATTTTTACTTGCTGCTCCCTGGCTTAAAATCTGACACTACCTACACCTTCAGAATACTTTAGCAATGGGCCTGACTGCAAGACCGATATCTGAACATAACTAATTTTGAACAGTCAAAAAACTTCTTGCATGTGTATAAAAATAAAGCTGTTTTTCATTCAGTGGCCTGTTTTTTGAAAAAAATAAATAAATAAAAAAGAATCTTGTTTTCTTTATTTATGACCCTGACAAAAAATAGTAAACAAAAATAATGTGATCAAATATTTTCACCCATTTTGTTCCTATTAGTTTTACCCTCATGATTTGATTTTTACAAGGTATAATACCGTCAGGAGAAAAAATATAACCTGTGGTACCTGCTTTCTCTTTTGGTGCCCCCAATTTTTTAATGGCCCTTTTTCTTTTGATGCCATAAGCATGTGCTTATTTGGCTGAGTAGTTCATCTGGTTTTGTTGCTGGAGCTCATAAGACACTCCTCTATCATGTATGACAATACTTACCCTGGCGAATAAAGGTTTGATTTACATCAAGCAGGATATCACATCCTTCAACTATCATCCTTTCAACTGCTAGGTTTTTGCGTATATTCTCTGTTTCGCTCACTTCATCATGCATAATCTGAAAAAGATAAAATGAAAAACCAGTTTCAAATGCAGAGAAAACATTTCAATTGGTCACATATTTTTCAGTGTTTGCTATTGCAACATGGAGACTCATTGATCATTAAGAAATGATTCTGATGATCAGAAAATTCATTATAGCTTATTCTATTGCTGTTCTTCTATAAATTTAATAAAACCTAAACACTTAGTGATCATTTAATGAAGAGTTAAAATAGACAATAAAGACTGGAAAAAAATGAACACATTTGATTATTTGGTAAACAGAATGTTAGCAAATAAAAAGATACTGACTTTAATAATGAATGAATGATGGCTGAAATGTTTTGAATGATTGCTGATATTTATTAAATGATTGCTGATATTCATTTGTTGAATGGTGGCTGAAATTTATTGAATGATAATTGAGATTTATTGAATGATGGCTGAAATTTATTGAATGATAATTGAGATTTATTGAATGATGGCTGAAATTTATTGAATGTTAACTGAGATTTATTGAATGATGGCTGAAATTTATTGAATGATTATTGAGATTTACTGAATGATGGTTGAAATTTATTGAATGATAACTGAGATTTATTGAATGATGGCTGAAATTTATTGAATGATTATTGAGATTTACTGAATGATGGCTGAAATTTATTGAATTATAACTGAGATTTATTGAATGATGGCAGAATTGTTTTGAATGTTGGTTGAAATTTATTGACTGATGACTGATATTTATTGAATAATGATAGATATTTATTAAATAATGGCTGAAATTTATTGAATGATGATTGATATTTCCAAAATGCCTGTTGTATAATTTCTAGTACAATTAATATTTTTATGAAAAGATTGTAAGAAATTTTATTAGAAAATATAATGCAATATTGGAAAGTTAACCAACTATAATTTCTGTGATTGTATTGTTCAGTAAATTGATTAGTATCCCAACTACTGAGTCAGTTTGCCAATGTACCTTGTGCTATCTACTGATGTTTATTTATTACACGAGGTTCTCTAATGCTATATTAGAACAGCACTGTTAACTGATAAATTTGATCAACATGCTTGCTTCAAATTTCATATGAATCTCAGCAAATCTGCTACTGAAACACTTGAAATTCTTTGTTACGCTTCAGGTGAAGACATGTTTATTTTGAGCGGAATATATGTTCTAAGGCTGATTGTGACTGGGTCCAAAATGATGAGCATTCAGTGTGTCCAGTAACCATCCAAAGGTCAGAAAGTATAGAAAAGAATTTGAAAACTTGTGGAAAGTTAAAGGTTTGAGTTTTTGGTCGTGTCAAAATATACAATGCATTCACAAAGAAAAGGTAAAAGAAAACAGATAAAGTGTAAATACAAAATGTTATATTCCAGAATTTTTTGAGTGTTTTACAAATGATGTTTAAGTCAGGTTTCTTCATTCAAAGTCATAGTTTTCATGTTACAGAAAATATATAATGGAAGATTTTCATAAATTGACTTTGTTTCACACTTACTATTTGACACATTGTCTCCTATTTATACCAAAAGCAGAGGTGTGCAGCAGACACCAGGTGCCATGCAAATATTTAATAGAGATATGTTAAATTCTATTTGAGTGTGTTAATTGAAGAGTATAAAATTCTAATTACTTAATAACTATAAATACTTAAAGGCTGATCTTCTTCTATGTGCCTTGTCCTTTCAGGACATAGGTGATCATGGCCTTCCATGTCTCCCTATCTCTGGTGGCTCTTAGCACGCTTTCTCCTGTAACATCTCGCAGCTCCCATTCTGTCATCCACCTGATCAGGTCCTTCAAATATGTTATCCGCTGCTTTCCCCTATCTCTTTTTCCCTCTATCTGGCCTGTTAGTATCAGGTTCTCCAAGCACTCCTTCCTCATTCATGTCCCAGGAACTTCAGTTGTCTCTTTCTGATGCTCAGTATTAATTTCCTTTTCGTTTCCATTCTTTCCAACACCTCGTCATTGCTCACATGCTCGGTTCATGATATCCACAGCATCCTTCTGTAGAACCACATTTCAGCGGCTTCAAGCTTTCCCTTCATCTTGAAGAACTGACATCACATAGCAATCCAGTACTCTCTTCTTTGTTTCTCGTGAAAGTTTCTTGTATCTTAATACTTTACTCAGCTTCTGGAATGCGTCCTTCACCATGCCAATTCACCTTTAGATCTCTGTGTCGCACTTTATTTAAATTTTTGTACCTGCTTGATTTTAACATCCCTCACCTGTACTTGGCACTTTGGGCTTCTCTTTTTTTCTGATGATCAGGATGTTTTAAATGTTGTGCAAATTTTATCATTCCTTACAAATTATGAGTTAATTAACTTTTAAGTTGTTATCCATTCAGTAGGAAGAGATAGAGTATTTTATTAATAATCTTCAGTAAAATAAGGATTTTCTTTTGTGTGAAATTAATCAAATTGATTAATTAATTTTTAAAATCAGCTTAAGATTTTTATTGTTAAAAAGTTGAATAATTTAACACATTCAACATTAATAATAAAAAATAGTGAATTTTTATAAAGTGTTTTTCCATGATTTAGCATGAGCAAAACAAATTCACAGACTCGAACAAAAAAAAAAACAACCCCCCAAAAATATTCTATAAATATTTCTACTACAGGGCCGATCATGGCTCTTCACAATTTCCTTTCTTTTTAGCTCTTAGCAAAGTTTATCTTTGTGTTATATTTCATAATCTCTTTTATGTCAACCACTCACACAAACGCTGCTTTTATCTGTTTCTCTTGCCTTCAATATGCGCTGCAAGTGTAAAGTTTTCTATGGTAAAGACAGTGCCAAACAAAGCAAGAGGTTTATGGTTGCCTGTGTCTTTTGTGGTCACAGAGCGGGTGCTGGATGAGGCAAACAACATGGCAGCAAAGCCTGAAATGACTGGGTGTGCATGGGAAAACTGAAAAGGAGGCTCACATGTATGCAAATCATGGATGGCTCAAGAGAGATAAATGGAGCCACAATTTGACAGTCGGCAGTGTTTTGCGAGAACCAAAGAAGATGGACTATTAGTGCAAGAAGAAGAAGAAGAAATTCAGAGATACATTGTGACGTGTTCAGGTGTTCAGAAAGCAAGAACGGCAAATTGAACCAGCAGTATCTTGACTTGTACAAGTGACGTCCTAACAATAGAGACTTGTTCAAACTACATTTTCTAAACCCACTTTCCTCACTATCTTCCCTAGAAATTTCGGCTATCTCTTTTAGATGCTATGTATAAGTGTGCTATTTGTTTTCATTTTTTGGTGTTGTTCAGATGTTATTCTCAGCATCCTTCTGTAGAACCACATATTGTGAGGTGATGGTCTAACATTTATTGCTATATAGTAGTACCAATATTCAGAGCTGGTGCAAAAGTCTCATGCCATCCCAAATTTGTGATATGGAGACTCCTACTCTACTACATCCCGATGTTCATATGGTAGTATTCAAATAAAACAAATTTTATTGTAACCTAATTATGTACAGTAATGGATCATATGCAATATTGATGATCAATTTGACTAGAAAAATTAAAAATAAATACAATGACCTAAATACAAATTAAAGACATGTCATGACAGATCAGAATGTACATTGTGGTGAAGTGGATATCGACTAAGAACAACAAATCGGAGAGCCGAGTTCAAATTACAGTTGAATTCCTCTCATTTATTTATGCACAAATATCCTTTGGAAAGGTATTAATCTGTCTCTTCCCTCCAGTTATGGGTTAAATAATAGGACAGATTGTGTTCGATAGTCTTGGCTGGCAATCAGTCTACTGCAGAAAACAATGGTAACCTACTGCGGGATAATCTACCCAGTCAGTCGTGTCTCTTTCAAGACATGTTCTCCCTAAGCATGTATCACGTATTGCCCTTAACTGACGAAATGATATAATAAATCATTCCATTTTAAATAATTCAACATTGTTTTGTGCAAATTTTTAATATCGACTTGAGATTTTTCTTGTTAAAAGTTGAATAATTTTAGCATATTCAACATTACGGATAAAAGATGGTGAATTTTATATAGTTTTTTTTTTTGAGAGTTAGCATGAGCCAAACAAATTCATTGATTTGGATAAAAAAAAATGCCTCCAGAATGATGTCCAAGTTTACAAGAATTTTTCATCCTCTAAGTTGAGTTCAGTTTAATTTATAATGTATATAAATGTAGGCAGAAAAAAACAAATGTTAAGATAATGAGGGTTACAAAGCGCTGCATGGGGCCTCCAATCGGGCTTGCTCCCTCTTTTAGATCAGGGAGGTCATTGGTAGTATGCACCGGCCCTGAATATAGAAATAATTCATCTTACTTTTAGTACAGACTGAAACAGATAAATATATGGCACTGACTGTCATAGATAGTTTTAAACAGAAAAAAAACGGGCCCATAACTTCAATTTTAGGATATTTGTAAACATGACCTTGCATTGTTTAATATCAACCCTGACACTTAGCAAAAAACACAGGGTTAACACTGCTTTCAATGGCATTAATCTAACTGCAGTAGGCTGTAGATATATACAATCACATACCTGTCAGAGGTAAGAAAAATATCTTACTTTTTTTATTGTTACAAGTAAAAAAAGTTAATGCTAAACAAAAAACAAAAAGCATGTCTTAGCAGCCTAATGTCAAATTAGAGAAAAATAATGAGATATTTCATTGTTATAGTATCATAAAATAGGTTCACTTATTAGCATAAAGTAATGTCTTATATTACATAAGAATGGAGTATCTCATTAAAAAACAGTGATATCGGACTGCATGGCCATTAATATGAAATCATACAAAGTCATACTGTTTTATATTATAGATAACTTTAGTTTCTCTATTATATATATATATATATATATACACACACACACACACACACACACACACACACACATATATATATATATACTGTTTTATATTATAGATAACTTTAGTTTCTCTATTATATACACACACACACACACACACACACACACACACACACATATATATATATATATATATCTTGGCTATTGCCATTTGTGTGTATATATATATATCTTGGTTACTGGTGTTTGTTTACATTGTGTATATAACATGCTAAAATCTGCCTTCCTCCACAGTGCACTGATAGCTTAGAGTTAAGAATCTCCAACTGATGTCAAATCAGTTTCAATCCCTGCTGGAAGCAATTGGATGTCTGACCATACTGATGAGCTGTGATATAGCAAAACAGGACTGCCTGCAAATGACCATATATATATATATTTATAAAAGGACACTGAGATCAACACCAAGCAGCAACAATCTGTTTCATGTTTAATTGCAATCTTCAGGCTTGAAGATTATGCTTAAACATGAAACACACTGTCACTGCTCATATTATATATATATATCAAGAGATAGATTGAGAGATAAAATTTCACTGTTTTGATGATAAAAGGTGACAATCTAGTTGCATGGTGAAATTCATGAGGGCGGGGCACCAGGGAATAAAGCTCGTCACAGCAGAAGTCATGGAAATACTTATAGACAAAACAGAGGAAAGCAACATCCTGTTGGTGGGAAAGTGGCTGAAGGTGAGCAGCCAAGTCAGGACCAGTTACATTGCAGATCCTCCTTTGGATTTTATTGAGAACCCTGAGATGAACAGCAAGGGCACCTGACAAGATGTGGCATTGCGTGGACAAATGGTAGATTTATAAATGTGCCAGATAGATTCTGACAAGAAAGAATTCCTGGCTCGACACAGTGACCCAATGTTCTTAGCAGTAGATGTAGCTGTTGATTCAATGTATTCATTTGACTTGAGATTGGCTGAGAGAGTGAGACTGAGACTTGAAAAAGTTCAGAGGATATTGCAACCAAAACATTGTGACTATATCAACCAAGATGAGGACATAAGATCAAGTAAGATCCTCATCTGAAAAACTGCTTTCATATAAATTAATAAACCTGTCATTTTATTTCATGGAAACTTTTCCATAGTTAAATCCGCTGCTAAGAAGGTCGGTCCCATAGCTAAATCTGCTGCAAAGACAGTTGGTTCTCTGTGTAGGGCTAGGAAGTTTTTCCCGTCTGAAACAATCCTGCACATATACAAATCTACAATCCACCCATGCATTGAATACTGCTGCCATATCTGGTCGGGTGCTTCTGCTATCCACCTAGTGGTCCTTGACAAAATTCAATAGAGAATCTGCAATGTGATTGTTCCTGACTTGGCAGCTTGGATGCAGTCACTTTCTCACCAGTGCAGTGTGGCTTTCCTGTGTCTCTTCTACAAATACTTTCATGGCTTCTGATGAACTTAGCTCACTGGTACCCCCTATACATGAATTTACTTGAGCAACAAAATTAGCAACTAGGTACCACCCTTTTACAGTGAAACCAATAAATTTTAAACACAAATTCTACTCCAGCAGCTTCTTTTCTCGCACTTCCCGCTTGTAGAATTCCCTTCCATTCACTTGCTTTTCCAATAGCTACAATCTTCAAGAATTCAAATGTAAAGTAGTCATCTCCTATCTCACCAATTTGCATCCTCTCTCTCTCTCTCTCTCTCTCTCACATGCTTCTTTCTTCATTCACTCCACTCTCATCAGTATTCTCATCCTTCTTTTATCCTCTTTCTGACACCCCCTGTAACCTGTCACTCTTTCTCATAACTTTTCTCCTATGTAACCCCTGCTCAACAGTGGCAGTAAAATGCCTTGCTTGGAGCGACATGATTAAAAAAAAAAAACAAACTTACATTTGGTTAACAAGCAGATAGATTGAAAAATGAATGACCAGATAGATAAACCAAATAGTAAACATTGTTGCTTTATTAAGCAAATCTATTTAAAAAGAAGAAAATTTTAGAAATGAAAATATGTTAAAATGAAGTAATGAGCAAAGAAAACAATAGATTAACAAGCTGGGATGAGAAGGAAAAAGAAAGAGTATTGAAAGAAGGCAAAAGCAAATGGACAAGAGAAAGAGAAGGAAAAAAGAAACTGAAAGAGTCATAAAAGAAGGCAAATGCAAATAGAAAAGAGGAAATAAGAGAAAAGAGGTTAAAAAGAGAGGGGAGAAGCACAGCTTAAGAGAAAAAGGGCTATTGAGTAGAAAGAGGTATAAAAAAAAGTTTTAAAAAATGAAAGTGAATGAGGAAAAGTTGAAAAAGAAGAAAGTAAAAGAGATAGAAATTAAAAGTGAAATGAAGAAGACAAGAAAAAAAGGAAAATAGAAAAATAGAAAAGCAAAAAGAAAAAGGGAAAAAGAATTATTAGAAAAAAATGAAGATTAGAAAATTTACAAAGAAAGAAAGAAAAGAGAAATAAAGAAAGAAATCATGAGAACAGTTAAGAATAAATTAAGAAATATTTAGTAAAAAAAAAGAAGAAAACAGGATAATAAAGAATGTAGTAAAGAATAAAAAAGAAAGAAAGAAAGAATAAACAAAGAAGAATTTAGAAAGAAAGAAAGAAAGAAAGAAAGAAAGAAAGAATAAACAAAGAAGAATTTGGAAAGAAAGAAAGAAAGAAAGAAAGAAAGAAGAATGTTGTAAAGAAAGAAAGAAAGAAAGAAAGAAAGAATACAACAGGAAAATAAAGAATGTAGTTAAGAATAAAGAAAGAAAGATTTGGAATGAAAATGAAAGAAAAAAGAGAGAAAGAAAAAAAACAAAATGAAAGCAGGTGAATAAAAAATGTAGTTAAAAATAAAAAAGAAAAAGAAAGAAAAAAGGAAAAAAGAAAGAGAGAGAAATAAACGAAAATAGGAGGAGAATAAAAATGTAGTTAAGCTTAAAGAAAAAATTGGGAAGAAAGAGAAAAAGTGAGAAAGAATAAGAGAGAAAAATAAATGTAGACAGCAGGAGAACAAAGAATGTAGTTAAGAAGGAACAAAGAAAGATTCAGTTAGAAAAAGAAAGAAAGAAAAAAGAAAGAAAAAAGAGAAATAAAAAAATGAAGTGGGAAAATAAATAAATAAATAAAGAAAGAAAGAAAGAAAGAAAGAAAGAAAGAAAGAAAGAAAGAAAGAAAGTAGCAGGATAAAGAATGAAGTTAAGAATAAAGAAAGAAAGATTTGGTAAAAGAAAGAAAAAAAGAAAGAAAGAAAGAAAAAAGAAAGAAAGAAAGAAAGAAAGAAAAAGAAAGAAATAAAAAATGAAGTGGGAAAATAAATAAAGAAAGAAAGAAAGAAAGAAAGAAAGAAAGAAAGTAGCAGGATAAAGAATGAAGTTAAGAATAAAGAAAGAAAGATTTGGTAAAAGAAAGAAAAAAAGAAAGAAAGAAAAAAGAAAGAAAGAAAGAAAGAAAGAAACAAACAAACAAACAAACAAACAAAGAATGAGAAATAAAAGAAGAAAGCAGCCGAATAAAGAGTGATATTAAGAACAAAGAGTAAAACTTTTGGTAAATGAAAAATAAATGGGAAATAAGTAATGAATAAAGTAAGGAAAATTTAGTAAGAAATAGAAAGAAAAAAAAGAAGACAGGAGAAGAATAAAGTATATAGTTAAGAATAAAGAGAATAGATTTGGTGAGACAAAGGAAGGAAAAATGAAAGAAAGACAGAGAGCAATAAAAGAAGACATCTGGAGATTAAAAAATATAAATTAAGAATGAAGAAAGAAAAACTCAGTAAGTGAAAGAAAGAAAGAAAAATCATGAGAATAAAAATTGTAACTAACAATAAAGAAAGAATGATTTGTTAAAAGAAAGAAAGAAAGAAAGAAAGAAAGAACTAGTAATAAAAGAAGACATCAGAAGATTAAAGAATCTAGTTAAGAATGAAAAAAGAAAGAATCAGTAAGAAAAAGAAAGAAAAATAAAAAAGGAAAGAGTAAAAAAAATAGAAAACAGCTAGAAAATAAAAAATCTAGTTAACAATAAAGAAAGAAAAAAAGAAAGAAGGAAGAAATCAGAATAACAAAGAAGTTAAAAATAAAGATAAAAATTTGGCAAGTAAAAGGAAGAAAGAAAGAAAGAAAGAAAGAAGATAACAAGAAAAAGAAATAAAGAAAAAACAGTAATAAAGAATAAAGCAGGAGAATAAAGATTGAAATTAACAATAAAAAAAGGAGTTGTTAAAAGAAAAAAAGAAAGAAAGAAAGAAAGAAAGAAAGAAAGAAAGAAAGAAAGAATCATAAAATAAGACATCAGGAGATTAAAGTGTGTAGTTAAGAATAAAGAAAAAAAGATTCAGTAAGAAAAAGAAGAAAAAAAGAAAGAAGGAAAGAGTAAAAGAAAAAAGAAAACAGCTGGAGAATAAAGAATCTACTTAACAATAAAGAAAGAAAAAAGAAAGAAGTAAAGAAAGAAATGAGAAATAAAAGAAGAAAGCAGAATAACAAAGAAGTTAAAAATAAAGAAAGATTTGCCAAGAAAGAAAGAAAGAAAAAAAGAGGAATAAAAGAAGAATGCAGGAGAATAAAGAATGTAGTTACAAAGAAAGAAAGAAAGATTTGGTAATAAAAGAGAGAAACAAAGAAAAAAAAGGAGAAACAAAGGAAAACAGCAGGTGAATAAAGAATGTAATTAAGAATGAAGAAAAAAGATTCCATTAGTAAAGAAAGAAAGAAAGAAAGAAAGAAAGAAAGAAAGAAAGAAAGAAGGAAAGTAGGAGAATAAAGAATGAAGTTAAGAATAAAGGAAGAAAGATTTGGTAAGAAAAAGAAAGAAACAAAGAAAGAGAGAAACAAAGGAAGACTGCAGGTGAATAAAGAATTTAATTAAGAATGAAGAAAAAAGATTCCATTAGTAAAGAAAGAAAGAAAGAAAGAAAGAAAGAAAGAAAGAAGGAAAGTAGGAGAATAAAGAATGAAGTTAAGAATAAAGGAAGAAAGATTTGGTAAGAAAAAGAAAGAAACAAAGAAAGAGAGAAACAAAGGAAGACTGCAGGTGAATAAAGAATTTAATTAAGAATGAAGAAAAAAGATTCCATTAGTAAAGAAAGAAAGAAAGAAAGAAAGAAAGAAAGAAAGAAGGAAAGTAGGAGAATAAAGAATGAAGTTAAGAATAAAGGAAGAAAGATTTGGTAAGAAAAACAAAGAAACAAAGAAAGAGAGAAACAAAGGAAGACTGCAGGTGAATAAAGAATTTAATTAAGAATGAAGAAAAAAGATTCCATTAGTAAAGAAAGAAAGAAAGAAAGAAAGAAAGAAAGAAGGAAAGTAGGAGAATAAAGAATGAAGTTAAGAATAAAGGAAGAAAGATTTGGTAAGAAAAAGAAAGAAACAAAGAAAGAGAGAAACAAAGGAAGACTGCAGGTGAATAAAGAATTTAATTAAGAATGAAGAAAAAAGATTCCATTAGTGAAAGAAAGAAAGAAAGAAAGAAAGAAAGAAAGGAAAGGAAACAGGAAGATAAAGAATAAAATTAAGAATAAAGGAAGAAAGATTTTGTAAGGAAAAGAAAGAAAAAACATAACAAAAGAAATAGCGGAAAAAGGACAGGCAAAACAATGAAGGAGAATAAAGAAAGACCGCAGAAGCCCCAGACCTGATGTGACAAGATTATCGCTGTAGCAAAGCATAGGAAAGAAATGTTAACTGGATACTTACTCGAGATAACTCTTCCAGTTTACTTTGGGCATACTCTAATTTTTCTCGTTCCACATGATCGTGCGGAGTGTGTGCCAAAAGTTCATGAAGAGTAATGATGTAGCGAGGTATCTGAAAAACAAACCACATTATGTTAGCCACATCATCTTACTTAATCAGTATCATTATTCAATTATGTATTAAATAACTGATTGGAGTGTTTCAATCCCTTCAACTGAAAATCCTGAATTCTAATCTCAAATCGGATGTGTGTTGTGGTACAGTGGATATCAGGTCGGAACAAGAAATCGGGGTGCTGAGTTTGAATTCCAGTTGAATTCCTTGCATTCACTTACACACAAATACCCTTGGAAAAGGTATTAATCTGTCTCTTCCCTCCAGTTATGGGTTAAATAACAGGACAGATTGGGTTCTATAGCCTTGGCTGGCAACCAGTTTACCATAGAAAGTAATGGCAACCTACTGTGGGATAATCTTCTGCCCAGTCAGTCATGTTTCTTTCGAGACATGATCGCCCAAGCATGCATTATGTATGGCACTTAACTGACTGAATCTAAAATCAGGGCACAACTTTAATGATGTTTTTTTTTTCTGTCTTTTTTCTGATAAGCAAAATCATTTTTTTTATATTAAAGTTTACCCAATACAAGGTTTGAGAGCTACTCATGTAAGAAGGTTACTGTCAACATGATGATGAATGAGGGGTAATATAAATGAAACAGGGTGTGGCAGGAAATTAAAATTATGAGGGTAAGGGAGATAGAAAATGAAACATAGCTTGAAGAGGTCAAAATTGTAGTGTTCCAAAAAGTAGCAGTCCCCAAAAAAAATGTTGCCTCAGTAGACATTTCTTTTCTTACAATTAGAATATAAAGGAAATGAGAATGATTTAACTCTGTGGAAGTAACATGTCATATCTTAGCTGTAAAGGTTTGAAATTTTAAAGCTAAAGAATAGAGCTGATCTGAACATTTGCCATAGAAATAGTGATAGAGTAGTCACAAGCATGTAATGGTGTATCAGTGGCAATGAGAGCATGGATCACGCTAGCCTCCTAGAGAGTAACACACTTTGTCTTATTCTCTCAAGCAACTACAGTGAAGAATCTGTAACGTGATTGATACCGACTTAGCTGACCGCCTGCAGTCACTCTCCCACCGGCGTGACGTGGCTTCCCTGTGCCTCTTCTATAAATACTTTCATGGCTTCTGCTCTGATGAACTTAAATCTCTGATGCCCACTAGGTTGAGTTTGCACGAGATACTAGATTGGCAACTAGGTCCCACCCTTTTACAGTGAAACCGATGAAATGTAACCGCAATTTCTACTCCAACAGCTTCTTTTCTCGCACTTTCCCGCCTATGGAATTCCCTTCCGCATGCTTGCTTCCCCGACGGCTATAACCTCC
The DNA here is from genome assembly GCA_037127315.1 of Ascarosepion bandense. NCBI lineage: Eukaryota > Metazoa > Mollusca > Cephalopoda > Sepiida > Sepiidae > Ascarosepion > Ascarosepion bandense. Next base: position 44,551 of record JBBBDQ010002154.1, on the reverse strand, counting down.
AGGTGTTTAAATGTAAGGTCAATAGACACCTCCTAACACACTAACCCTCCCATTCTCTCCATCTCTCCACCTATGTACATCCTAACTTGTCTATTGCCCTGTGTAACCCCCTGCACTATAGTGGCAGTGGAATGCCTTGCTTGGGGTGACATGATTAAAAAAAAAAACTATATCAAATCTATATCCACACCTACTACTAGGAAAGATGGGTCGCTGTGTTGTGCCAGGAAGCTTTTCTAATCAGAAATTTTTTTGAACCTTTATAAATCTACCATTCATTAGTGCATTGAATAATGTTGCTATATCTGGTTTGGGGGGGGGGGGGCAGCTCCTGCTATTCATGTTGTGGTTCTCGACAAAATTTAAAAGAGGATCTGCAATGTAATCGATCCTCACATGGAAGTCCATCTTGAGTCATTTTCTCACCAATGTGATGTGGCTTCTCTCTGTCTTTTCTACAAATATATTCATGGTAACTGCTCTGACAAGTTTCTTTCACTGGTGCCCCGACCATATATGTGCGCTACTAGATTGACATCAAGGTCTCAACCTTTCTAATGTCAAAACTGTTAAATGTAACTGTCTCTTCTACTCTAACAGTTTTTTTTCTCACACTTCCTTTTTGTGAAACTCTTTTCCATTTGCTTGCTTCCCCGATAGCTACAATCTCTAAAAGTTTAAATGCAATGTTCTCTGTACCTTGCTTTCTATTTTCTTTTCTCTCACTGTAATTCCATGTGCACCAGTGGCAGTTTTGCCTTGATTGAGATGAAACAATTATAAAAAAAAAGTCATCTCTCCAGCCCCAAGAATACATTAACAATTTTGGACTCTATCTAGGCTGGAAAGTGACAATTCAGCAGCCCCATCCCAAATGTGGCAACAAAATTTCATTTTCAATCCAATCTGATTGTTTTAATGATAGAGCCTGACAGAAGAAGGAAGTTATGTAATTCCTGTGTTATGTGTTATAAGTTGTAACAAAAGAAAAAATGATTTACAAAATCACAGAACTGAATCACAGACAAATACTTAATTTATAAAAAACATGAAATAAAGTTATTTCACAAATATAGAATTTTTGCATTCAAATAAAAAAAAAACAGTTTAATACTGACAGAGTTACGGGTAAGTGTTACAAAGGGAAAAGAAGGTGTCAAGTATCTTTACCCAGTTAAGCTAGCAAAGTAGTTTAAGTGCTATATTTTTGGGAAATCCTCAAATGTGTATATAAAGAATAATTTTTTGTTTGGTCAATGAAAGATGTAAAAAAAATCCATTTACTCATTTAGTTTTATGAGGTTCTCTTTCAGGTTTTAGTTGGTCGGCAACTTTTCGTAGAGATTCTTTCAGCTGGATATACAAATCCTGAATTAGGCCAGAGTTGATAATGTCAGCAAATCTTTTTAACACCTGACTACTTTTTTCCCAAAACCTATTTTTACAGGGGCTAATACCTAATATGCATATTTCTCAAATCATCTTGATCTTTCTAGATCTTTCCCGAATTTTCTGGAACGATGTATAATCTTCCAAATGTTCTATTTCTAATTTCCCTATTTTTACAACTACTTCATAAGTTAAAACTTTTTTGAAATAACAAGTAGGACTCAATATAATCCCTTACTATAACTTTTAATCTTTGCGTAGACTTTTTTAATATTTTTTTATATAAATGCTTCCTCGTAACACCTGGAATGATAGAATGCACATAACTGTTAGGGCGCCGCGCCTATTTGACTACAAATGGACTGTTCCCATTGCTATATATAGCAATGGTGGATTCTCTACAGGGGAGTCGTAGAGAGTCACTTGAGTGTCTCTAATGAGTTACTGAAGAGTCAGTGCAAGTCAGTGAAGAGTTAGTCACACTTCCGGTGGCGTACCGGAAGTAATCACGTATACACACGTCTTACGATGGATTGGACTCTTGTATCTTCCTATTGTAAATATTACTAATCACTTCTGTACATACTAACCGTCTTTCCGCGGAATACAACTTATATTCTGATTCTGTTGTTGAGTTATTCACTTATACTTGGCGACATAACAATAACCAAGAGTTTTAGGAGTTGTATTTTTCATTCTTGTCTACTTCAACATTTTTGATCATTTTTTTTTTTCACTTTATCATTGTTAGCCAATGCACCCTTCAACCTTCCTCAGATATCTGTCAGAGCTGTTAACTTTTACAGATTTTTAATAGCAATACGTTTTTTAAAATCATTTCACACGGGAATAAACCACTAGAATACAAGAAGGTATTGAGAGTGAAACAAAACAAGAAAGGACACAAAAAGAACAGGGGTTAAAGAAAAACAAGACGATGATTCATAGACATTGCATTTAAGTCTTGAAGCTCACAGTTGACAGGAAAGTAGAAAGCTGGAAGACAGTTCCACAACCAAAGGACTGAGAGAGGAAAAACTATTAGCATAAAACTTATGGTTATAACTAGCAGTTTTGACAGTGAAATTATGAGACCTAACTGTCAATCAAGAACAGTGGTTAAATTCTTAAAACTCTTAAATCTCTACAATTTATATTTTTGTTCTCATTACAAGAGTTCTGATGATAAATACTTATCTGCATCCTTGTGGGTGACAAGTTTTTTTCCACCCTGTAATCTCCTTCTCACAGATGAAACATTGCAAGCTTCTTGTTACTCTATTGCTATTTCCATGGAAAAATGTCTATACAAACTATGTTCCTTAATTCTACCAGTTCTAACCATCATGGCTAAGACCCACCATGCCACACATATTGTAGTGAAACACTGTCATTCCATTTATATTCTAATGGTAAGATGTAAGTTCCCCTTAAGCTGCTTTTCTGGCAAACCATTGCTTTGTGAAACCATACTTTTTTTTTTTTTTTTTTTTAATCATTTCACCCCGGGCAAGGCGGAAACGCCACTGATGTGCAGGGGGTTACATAAATGTAAAAAGATTAATTAGAAAAGAGTAAGGAGTGCAAACTAGTTAGAAAGGAACAATAGAAAGCAGGTGCAATGACAGATACATATGTGGAGAGAAAGGGAAGGTTATACAGGGGTGGGGAGAGAGCTAGAGTCCAGTGGTTAGTAGATGAGTATTGACTTTGCATTTAAATTTCTGGAGGTTGTAGCCGTCAGGAAAGCAAGAATACGGGTGCGAGTTCCACAGGTGGGAAGTGCGAGAGAAGAAGCTGCAGGAGTAGAATTGTCGTCTACATTTGGCTAACCTGACTGTGAATGGGTGGGACCCAGTTGCCAGTCTGGTTGCACGAGTAAACACATGTTGAGGAGACATCAGTGACTTAAGCTCATCCGAGCAGAAGTATTTATAGAACAGACAAAGGGAGGCCACATTTCGACGATGGGGAAGTGGCTGCAGTCGAGTCGCCAGATCAGTACCTATCACATGACAGACTCTCCTTTGGAGCTTGTCAAGAACACTGAGGAGAACGGCAGGGGCACCTGACCATACTTCCTCTATCCCTATAATCTTGAAATCTAGGGTTAATCATTATCTTTCTGGGTATGATCATAAATTACATCCCAAAGCAAGGCGTCTGATCAGGAGATTAGAGGAGCATGGAACCACTTCTTAATTGCTGTTGCTCTCAGGTCCACTCTGACCTGGACTGGTAGTTCTTGTTAGGGCCCAGCTAAGAATTTTCCATTCAAAAAGGGTTGATTAAAACACAGATTCATACACAACTCTTTCAATGACTATAAACACATTTTCCCTTTGTGAACAAAAATCATCATGATGCCTGATAACATAAAGCTGGAACTGTAGCTGACTTAAGAAAAATTAATGATTGAAAATGAAATTTGATGAGCTTCCCACCATCAAAAATGCTTTTAACATTACTAATAATCAGTACCCAGTAAATATATTCCTGAAATAAGAAAATTTACTCTGAATTTTATATTCTACTTTATAATAGTAATAATAATTTAACCATCTACAAATGTAACAAATATTTTGAGCTATGAACTTAATTTTAAAAAAATGATATTGTGGGTGATCAAAATGCTAAAAAATTATTATACTGCACTCAATAGCTTATTTGAATCCAAACATTAAAAATTTGGCAAAATCAAAACTGAGTCAAAGTTTTATGAAGGCATGTAATGCTCATCTTGTTTTTAAATTAAGTCATTAAATTATATAAAATTGCTAAATATATTTATATGAACTTTTTGCAAGATCTAATGGGCATGCAAGACTGGTATAGAGCATCTGAAAATGTGTGTGGAAAATTGATGCATAAAATGTGAGAGTTACATGAGTTTCCCAAAATAGCTCCCTTTTTGCATATACTACACTGAAGGATGTCCGTTGAGGTGCAGTTGATATCGGCTCGGAACAAGAAATTGGAGAGCAGAGTATGACACCTTTGCATTCACTTACGTGCAAATACCCTTGGGAAAGGTATTAATCCATCTCTTCCCTCCAGTTATAGGTTAAATTACAAGACAGATTAGGTTCTATAGCCTTGGCTGGCAACCAGTCTACCACAGAAAGTAATGGTAACCTACTGTGGGATAATCTTTTGCCCAGTCAGTCATGTCTCTTTTGAGAGATGATTGCCTAAAGCGTGTATCATGTATGGCACTGACTGACTGAATATAATAGTTGGACATAAGGTGGGGGATCGTTTTTCGATTGTTATGAAGTAATAAACTGATCCCCCACTAATTTTACTTAATATAATAATGTAATATAGTCTATCTTTTCTCCCTCCAGCTATGAGTCAAATAACAGGACAGATTGGGTTCTATAGCCTTGGCGGGTAACCAATCTACCACAGAAAGTAATGGCAACCTACTGAGGGATAATCTTCTGCCCAGTCAGTCATGTCTCCTTTGAGACATGATCGCCTAAGTTTGTATCATGTATGGCATTTAACTGACTGACTGACACTGATGGTATTTTTCTTTATCCAGCTAGCTTGCAGATAAATATAGCAAGGTAGACCTCTCTCTCTCTCTCTCTCTCTCTCATTTGATTGTCTACAAGAAGAACAACAATTCAAAAATTATTTTGAGAAGGTAATGAGTAATAACTATTATTTTTCACAAAAAAAAATATGACGAGGAAAAGTTCACAGATATCAAAGAAAAAGCAAACTTTTCTAAGCTACAATTGCCTGGGGAGACATGGTATTAAAAAAAATAAATGAATCATTTGTAATTATCTAACCATATTCCAAATGCTTTCTGAAATCCTAAGACAAAATATTTTCATTAGCCTTTATATATTTAAAGCTATTTGTAAATTTTCACATGTTTTGTCTATTATTTTATTTGGCAATACTTAAATTTACTTTTCTGTTGTAAAACCTAAAAAATGGAAAGATTTTTGTAGATTCAGTCAGTTAAGTGCCATACATGATACACGCTTGGGCAATCATGTCTCGAAAGAGACATGACTGACTGGGCAGAAGATTATCCCGCAGTAGGTTGCCATTGCTTTCTGCAGTAGACTGGTTGCCGACCAAGGCTATAGAACCCAATCTGTCCTGTTATTTAACCCATAACTGGAGGGAAGAGATGGATTAATACCTTTCCCAAGGGTATTTGCGCGTAAGTGAAAGCAATGAATTCAGCTGGAATTCGAACTCGGCTACCCGATTTCTCGTTCCGAGCCGATATCCACTGCGCCACAATGCACATACCCATGTTAAACCTTTCTTTTCTCTTCAACATTTGTCAGAATTGAAAAATTTTGATTTTTTTTATCATTTTAGAAGTGGGGTTGGGGTCCTATTCATAATGCAGTGTCAAATATATCCCTGATTTCTTAAAGAATTATTTATACTTTCTTTTAATTTCCAAGGGTTTTACAGGTGCTTGCATCATTAATAACTGCATTTTACTAATGTTGTCCTTAGAGAAAAACAATGCATAATCTACCTGGCAAGTTTGAATGAATGGATGTTGGGGCAAGGTTTAGTAAGATATCAAAAAGAAAAAAAATATTAAGAACTGCAAAGGACAGGACTTTGAGAATGGGGTTCAGCCAGTACTTTGTTCAGATCTAAACCCAATTGAGAATGTTTGGAAATGGATGAACAAAGGATGTTTATAAATATAGATCACAATTTGAAACTGCAGATCCTCTTTGTGCTGCAGTTTATGCATTGTTGGCAAACATCCCATGCAACCTCATGCAGAAGTTAATTATGAGTATGCCAAAGCGAATTCGCAAAGTAATTTGCAAAAATTAAGGATAGGCTGAATATCAAATTGTGACTTATTTGTTCAATATTTGATAATTTTATTTACATGGTCTTATCTTTATGACCAACCAAAAAAATACTTTTTCAATTTTGTTTAAATTAATCATCTAAAAGCTTAAAATTTTTACTTGTGAGTCAATTAACTATATCTATCTAAATCTAAACTTATTTATAAATGGATACATCCCATACAAGATACCACTTTGTCTGTGTGTGTGAATGTGTGTGTGTGTGGGGGGGGGGGGGGAGTCCGTTATCTATAGACTCCAAAATGGCTGAACCAATTTTCTTGAAAATTTACACAGTTGTACTATAAACATCTGCGAGTGTTCTTAGCTAGGTTATGTTCCTAGATACCCCCGATAAATATTGAAAATCGATAATCGAAAAAAATCGAGTTATACAAGGAGTGGTCCGATTTTAATCAAATTTGATACATTCATAGACAAAGACATAAGAAACGATATTCAGAAGTTTCAAGGTTGCAGTTCTTACAATAGTGCAGAAAATTGATAATATATATATATATATATATATATATATATATATATATATAAAAGGCAAGATGTTTGTTTGTGTGTGTGTCTGTTTATCTGCCTGCATGTCTGTATTTTTTCAGCCCCTTTATTTTAGTTTTTGCTTTGGGTTTAGCTCTAAGTAGGTATAATTGTAGTTCTTAGTCTCAGCCATGATACCATTTACTCAGAGGACTTATTTAACCTTCAAAATTCAGTTTATGACAAAAAAAACTTATTTGATATCGATATCAGGAAATCAAAATTTGACTTACATCCATTCATTTTTCTTTCAGTCTATGGTTTCGCTTTAACTGGAAACAACTATTGCTTTTTAGTCTTTTGTGCCAACGTCCAAAGAGTCTGATCTCCAGGACCATGAATTAGTTTTAAAGCTTTCATTACACCTGAGCAACGCCGGTCTATACTGCTAGTTTCTAATTAAATGTAAATGTTTCACAAATAAATTTCGATCAAAGTAACAGTATTTTATATTTTCTTAACCCTTTTGTATCTGGTCTTAAGATTTTGATCAGAAGTGTATACCTGAAATGTTTGTAAAAATGGATGGAGAAATAAGTACACAAAAGAGCAAAAACGGGTCGTAAAGGAAGATGTATTGTTAAGAACAGTAAAAGACAGGAAGCTGGGGAGAGCTATGAATGATTTTGTATTGAAGAGACTTAGAAAGAAAAAACAGTTCTTCAAATGATCTTTACATCATAACATGTCACTAGTCAGAGAGGCACCAGATGTACTGCAGCTATAACATCAGTGGTGTACCTGTTGCAATATAGCCTGATAAAGTCCATCGGTTGGTTTTGAATTGAATTTTCTTTCTCTTAGATTAGTTGTCACCTCAAAGCCCAAGAAAGCCCAGTCAGTTCAGCTATTTGACCCATAATAGGTTCTAAGAGAAGAGATGGACCCATACCTTTTCCAGAGTATATTTGTATATACGTTAACAAAACATGTTCAAACAAATGTCAAACTCATTAAGTGAAATTGTCAAGATGAGTTTGACTTTTGTTTGAACATGTTTTGTTCACTTAAAAGGCAAGATGTTTGTGTGTATGTCTGTATGTCCTTTATACAAATCCACAATTTTTATCCGATTCTCACCAAACTTCACATAAATATTCTATAGGCTTCCGGTCAGGTTCATGAGTTACTTATTTTTTCTGATTTCCCCCAGATATCGGAAATTGATACCACAATATCCAATCAGGTCTGATCAAGATCAGGATTTCAGCCTTTTTATCGTGGTTCTTACTGCAGAAATTTGCTCTAACTTGGTAAAATTGTAGTTTTTAGTCTCAAACATTAGTAGACCTTCTCAAACGACTCATTTTTCCCTGGTATCAGAAATCGATACCCCTGATATTCTATTGAATCTGATCAAAAATCGATATTCAGCCATCAATATGGCTCATTTTCTCCAATTTTACTCCCGATGGGTATGATAAGTTTTCATGGACTTACTTAGGTTATTTTATCCTTCGATGACTTATTTGACTCTGATATTGGAAATCAATAGCCTGATATCCTATCGGGTCTGATCAAAATCAGGTTTTCAGCCCTTTTATTTTGGTTTTCACTTAGGGTTTTGCACTAAGTAGGTATAATTGTAGTTCTTAGTCTCAGCCATGATACCATTTACTCAGAGGTCTTATTTAGCCTTCAAAATTCAGTTAGTGACGAAAAACTTATTTGACATCGATACTGGAAATCAAAATTTAACTTAAATCCATTCATTTTTCTTTCAATCCACGGTTTCACTTTGACTGGAAACAATTATTGCTTTTTAGTCTTTTGTACCAATGTCCAAAGAGTCTGAGCTCCAGGACCATGGATAAGTTTTAAAGCTTTCATTACACCCGAGCAATGCTGGGCTATACTGCTAGTATGCAAATATAAGTCACTATCTATCACAATTACATATCAAGAAAAGACTCTCTTCTTCTTTGTGTCATGTCCTTTCAAAATGTGTCCGATTACGGTTCTCCACTACTTCCTGTATTTATTAACTCTTAGTAAAGTTTGTCTTTTTCCAATTCCTTCCATCTGTTCTTCCATATACTCACACAAGCTCATCAGGTAGGTAGTCTGCTGCCACCTACTGTTTCATTTGCTTTTGATATGTCCTATGAGTATCAAATTTTCCAAGCCTGCTTTCTTCATTATTTCAGTTGTCAAATGAAATTTTGCTATCTCTTAATTATAAAAGAATTGTTCTAAAATTAATTTTTTAAGATGTGATATGTCATGCAAGTATCAAATTTTCCAAAGATGTTTTCTTCATTACGTCAGTTGTCAAATGAGATTTTATAAATTCCTAATTAGGAAGTCTATGTTCTAAAATTAATTTTTCCAGATGTGAAATATCCTGCAAGTATCAAATTTTCCAAACCTGTTTTCTTTATTATACCAGTCGACAAATGAGTTTTTACTAAGAAGAACTTGTGCTAAAATTAATTTTTCAAGAGTTCGTATGTCGACCTACGAGTAACAAATTTTCAAAGCCTGTTTTTTCCATTATGTCACTGGTCAAGTGAGTTTTATTAACTCTTCAATATGAAGGCCTTTTAAAGTCACGTTTTTAAAGTTTGATATGTCCAGTGAGTATCAAATTTACCAAGTCTGCTTCCTTCATTATGTCAGTTGTTAAATGAATTTTATAAAATCTCTTAATTATGAAGGCCTTATTTTAAAATTAATTTTTCAAGATTTGATATATTCTGTGAGTATCAATTTTCCCTAGCTTTAGTCTTCATTGTGTCAGTAGTCAAATGAGTTTTTAATAAATCTTAAATATGAAGAGCTTCTTTTAAAATCAATTTTTCAAGATTTGATATGTGCAGTGATTATCAATTTATCCAAACTAGTTTTCTTCATTATGTCAGTTGTCAAACAAGTTTTTTGGAACTCTTAAATATGAAAGCCTTGTTCTAAAATTAATTTTTTTTTTTAATCGTTTCACCTTGAGCAAGGCGGTAATGCCACTGATATGCAGGGGGCCTACATAAGTGTAAAAAGATTAATTAGAAGAGAGTGAAGAGGAAGACGAACTAGTTAGAAAGGAGCAATAGAAAAATGAGAATGCAGGTGTGATGACTGTTGCAAAGATGGAGAGAAAGGAAAGGATATACAGGGTGGGGAAAGAACTAGAGTCAAGTGGTTAATAGATGAGTATTGACACTGCATTTAAATTCCTGGAGGTTATAGCCGTCAGGAAAGCAAGAATATGGGAGCGAGTTCCACAGGCGATTCAGATATGTCTTGTGAGTATAAAATTTTCAAAACCTGCTTTCTTGATTATGTCAGTTGTCAAATGATTTTTTTTAACTCTTAATAATGAAGATCTTGTTCTAAAATTAATATTTTCAGGTTTGATATATCCTGCAAGAATCAAATTTTACAAGACTTAGTCAACATTATATCAGTAGTCAAATAAGTTTTCACTAAGTCTTAAATATAAAGGGCTTGTACTAAAATTAATTTTTTTCAGATTTGATGTCTCTTGTGTGTATTCAATTCTCCAAGCCCGCTTTTTTCAATATGTTATTTGTGAAATGTTTTTTAATAACTCTTAATTATGAAGGCTTTGTTCTAAAATTAATATTCTCATTTTCGATATGTCTTGCAAGCATCAAATTTTCCAAATCTGATTTCTTCATTATGTCAGTTTTCAATGAATTTTTACTAACTCTTCATTATGAAGGCCTTGTTCTGAAATCGGTTTTTTGGGGATTTGATACATTCTACAAGTATCAAATTCTCCATGCCTGCTTTCTTCTTTAAGTCAGTTGTCAGTTGAGCTCTTACTAACTTGTAATTATAAATGCTTTGTTCTAAAATTAATTTTTTCAGATTTGATATTGTTGTGTTTCGCATTTCTTTGTGCATTGTGGAATTCATAGCACTGCTGTCCATGTCTTTTTTGATGGCAGGGTTTTCTCTATCTTACTCTTCAGGATGTGCGTTGTGGTACAGTGGATATCGGCTCAGAACAAGAAACCGGGGAGCTGAGTTCGAATTCCAGTTGAATCTATTGTATTCACTTACGCGCAAATACCCCTGGGAAAGGTATTAATCCGTCTATTCCTTCCAGTTATGGGTTAAATAACAGGACAGATTGGGTTCTATAGCCTTGGTCGGCAACCAGTCTACCGCAGAAAGCAATGGCAACCTACTGCGGGATAATCTGTTTGCCCAGTCAGTCATGTCTCTTTCGAGACATGATCGCCCAAGTGTGTATCACACATGGCACTTAACTGACTGACTCTTCAGTTATTTACTATTTATACTTGCCCATTAAACAATACTACATCTCCCTGAACTGGAGAGGTTGCACACCCTTGTTTATTTTCCTTTATTACTACTCCTGATTATTTTTGTACTGTGTTGCCCTTCCTCTTGTCTTTCTTGTTTTCTCTTTAATGATGCTCTTTGTCTCTCCTGATTGTTTTCGTCAGCCTTTTCATTCTCACTTTCTTCCATTTCCTGCCCTGTTCCACTTTTGTAACTTTCTGCCTCTTCTTGTTCCTGTCCTTCCATTTCCACATCATCTACCTTCGTTTCTGCTTCTGAACTGATCTGCAGGTTCGAGCATATGTTGTCCCTTTTTCTCAAGCATAGTTGTGTTGTGTCCTTTTTGGATCAGGAAATTTGCTTCTTCCCTCGAATTTGCCTCTTTATTCTTTTTATATCACACCTTTTCTTTCATTGCAAAGAACATAGTTATAGGAGCTCTAATTTGTCTTCCCATTAATGCCAAAGGGCTCAGTTTTCTTTCCAAATGTGGAATTGGTCTGTACCTGGGGAGCTTTTTTGGTAAATATGCTTCTATGTTTTTATTAAGTGGTGTGAATGCTTTCAGTCCCATTTTCACTGTTTGAAACATTCTTTCTGTAATGCCATTAGACATTAGGTGATATAGTGGTGTCTTGTATGGGATGTATCCAATTTGTTTTAACCATGCACATAAGTTCTCATCACAAAATTTGGGTGTATTGTCAGTGTCTATTGTCTGGGGTACTCCATTCCTTGAGAATATAGTTCTTAGTATTTGCTTTTTTGTGGTGGCTTTTCTGTCTTTTACTCTGACAACTTCTGGTCGTCCTGAATATGAGTTCACTAATACTAAGAATAAACCCCTATACCTGATACGTGCATAATCCATGTAGACGCTAACCCATGGCTCTGCTTCCTTGAGTGGATTTTTGCTTGCTTGAAGTTTTTCATTTCCACACATTTTGGGCATCTCTTACTGTATTTTTTTTTCTCCTTTTGTATGTTTTTGAATATCCTGGCTACCAAGCTTGTAACTTTAGTCTTCTTTGCGTTGCTATACATCATCATGCACTCCTTTTAATATGTCCCTTCTCAGTATTTGTGGAGCTACTATTACATCCCCATTGCATACGAAGCCATTTTCTATGTTTAGTTTGTGCTTTCTTTTTTTAAAGGTTCGTTTTGCCATTGATCAAATGCTCCATGTATTATTTTTTATTCTCTCTACTATTCAGCGGATGTGTGTTGTGGTGCAGTGGATATCAACTCAGAATGACAAATCGGGATGCCTGGTTCGAATTCCAGTTGAATTCCTTGCATTCACTTACGCACAAATACCCTTGAAAAATGTATTAATCCATCTCTTCCTTCCAGTTATGGGTTAAATAGTAGGACAAATTGGGTTCCATAGTCTTGGTTGGTAACCAGTCTACCGCAGAAAGCAATGGCAACCTACTATGGGATAATCTTCTGCCCAGTCAGTCATGTTTCTTTCAAGACATGATTGCCCAAGTGTGTATCACGTATGGCACTTAACTGATTGATTGAATATAATAGTAAGAAACAATTAAAATTTCTACTGGACATAAAGTCAGGGATCGGTTTTCTATTGTTATGACGTAATAAACTGATCCCCCACTAATTTTACTTAATATGATAATGTATTATCATGTATCTCTTCTCCCTCCATCTATGAGTCAAATAACAGGACTGATTGGGTTCTATAGTCTTGGCTGGCTACCAGTCTAACGCAGAAAGCAATGGCAACCTACTACGGGATAATCTTTTGCCCAGTCAGTCATGTCTCTTTCAAGACATGATTGCCCAAAGCGTGTATCACGTATGGCACTTAACTGACTATTCTACTTAATATTGGGTTTTGCTTTGTTTCTATTTTGAGTCTATTTAGGGAAAGAATGTCTGTTTCCACCCAGTGTATTATTTTATCTTCCGTATTTTCTTGTTTTCTTTTTGTTTCATTCTTAAACTTTGATCTTGATAAAGCATCTACATGAGGAATAGTGTTTCCTTTTACGTACACTATGTCAAAATTGAATGCCATGATTTTTATTGCCCATCTTAAAGTCCTTGACGATGTAACTTTTGACAATTCTTTTCTCAGATCAAATATGAATTCTAATGGTTTGGGGTGTGATTTTAATAAGAATGTTTTCCCTATCAAAAAGACTTGTGCCTTTTCCATGCTCCATACAGTTGCTAGTACTTGTTTTTCAGTATTCGAGTAGTTAGTTTCTGCTGACATTAACCTTCTTGATATATACATGTTTGGGTGTTTTTTCTAGTGATAAAACAGCAACAATCACCTTTTCAATTGCATCAATGGTTAACGTTATTTCTTTTGTTGGATAAAACATTTTTATTATTGGTTTGCTCCCCAGAATATTCTTTAGTGTTTCAAAAGAGATGGTTTGCTTTTGTGTCCAGTCAAATTCATTGTTTTGTTTTTTTTGGTTTTTTTTTGCATAATTGTGCAAATGGCTCTTTTATGTCCTTGTATCTTGGTATGTATTTACTACAAAAATTTATCATCCCCAAAAAGGATTCTAATTCTTTTTTTATTTCTTGGAGCAGACATTTCGGTTATTTTCTTTGTTAATCCATCATCAGGTGATATGCCTTCTTTTGATATTCGATAACCTAAGTATGGTATCTTCTTACAGTCAAAATTGCATTTATCTTTTTCTCAGGTCAAGTCTGCCTTTTTTAATCTTACTAAAATTTACGCTGTTTTATAATTTAACTCTTTTTTAGTTCTTACTCCTACACCTATATCATCCTGGTAAATTATCATATTTTTATATTTTTTCCTAATAAGACTCTTTCAATTGCTTTTTGAAAAGTTTTCATCCCAAACGGTAGATGAGTCCCTCTTAATAAGGCTATAGAGATGTTTATCATGGTTATTTTCTTAAATTTCTCGTCAATTTCTATTTGATTGTTTGCTGACTTGAGATCAATTTTTGCAAAGTTACTCTTTCTAGTATGCCTTGTTGTATCAGTTTGTTTAATTTGACTACTATCAAAGGTAGGATATAAATTGGAACTTTTCTTGACTCTATATATTTTGGGTGATAATTTTTCTTTAGTCAAATGCTTGCTTTATAGCCTTTCAATAAACCTTTCTCCTTTCCTTCTGCTTCCATGGAATTGATTAGTCTTGCTGTATCTACTTTTAATGCTTCAATCCCTCATAATTCATCTTTTTTGCATGCTACAACTGCAATGGGAATTATTTCAAAACATTTGACAGTTTCAAAATTGCCTTGAAATATACCTATTGCTTTTATGGTTGTTCCATGAAATTGCTTTAATTTTACACTGCTGTTTTTGTTAATTTAGTTTGTTCTAATAATATCCAGAAATTTTTTGGTATCAACCTAACTTGCCTGTATCAACTTGCGTGTTAAATACATGGCTATTTATCCTCATTTTTTTCTCTACCTCTGTTGTGGAGTAATTTTCGCACTGAATGTCATAATCATGCTATGTCGGTTGCTAATTGACTTAACGCACCCTAAATGTTAAGAACTTGGTAATCTTCCACAGAAAACTGACTCCTTAGTATTCGGCTAACTGCCGACTAATATCAACTGCCTAGTAGTTCTACTGAACTCCAATAGAACTCTAAAGAACTCTCTAAAACTTCTAAGAACTCCTATGAAATTCCCAAAAATTTCTAGAGTTAATTTCCTGTTAACTCTTATTAATATAGGAGGGAGAGTCCATTATCTGAGGAATAGGTGTGTTTCATCATAACAACCTCTGTTTTGTGTATTCATTGTAAGTATTTCAGCGCCTTCTTTGGAGGGAGTTTGAACAGTTTTTCCTTTTTTTATTTGTTTTTTCTACTTGCATACGTTCAGAAAATTTGCAATTTGAGCCTATTTTCCTGGAGCTGGATATTTGTACTTGTCACTCTCATGATTTTTTTCACAATATCTACATTTAATTATGGATTTCGTTGTACTTATTCTGTATGTCTTAAATTCTTCTTTAGGTTGATTAAATTCTCTAATCAATTCTAATTGTTGCAAAAGCTCAACTTTAGCTTCCAAACTCATTTTGCTACTCTGTAGACATTCTAGTATTTTTCATTTGTGGTTTTGATCTCGCAAGCCTTCAATTAAATTAAGAAGATTCAATTGATAATCATTTCCTGTGCTCCTAATTTTTCAAATTCGCAATACTTGGCTCAGTCTTTCAATCTATGTAAGTATTGTATAATGGACTCATTTGGTGCTTGTCTTGCTTCCTAAACACTTGGTTCTTTTAGCAATAACCAATCTTTTTCTGGTCTTATGTTTCTTTCATAATTTTCACAGTTTCTTCAAACATCTTTTCTTTTAATTCACTTGGGTAACACATTGCCAAAATTTTCTTCACAGCTTCACACCCAAATGTAGCAAGAAATAAATCAGTTGTCACATTTTCTCCTCCATCTTTGTGTCTCTTAAATTTTTTATTCTTATAAATGCAGCAAAAGTTCATATCCATGTTTCTATGTGTTCTGGATCATCCAGTGAATTTAAGGATCATATTGGTGATGTCATTGTTATGTTTTGCATTTCTTTGTGTGTAGTGGTAGTTGTAGCACAGCTCTATGTGATGACTGGGTTTTCTCCTTACTTCTCCAGTTATTCACTATTTATACTTGCCTATTAATTTGTACACGACACTACATATACGCAAACATGACAGAATTGAATAGACACCAAAATAAATCTGATTTCCGATTTTTTTTAAATAACCAAGATAAATTAACATAGATTATTTGATTAAAATTGCAGATAACAATACTGGAACATGCCACGAACCAAAGGAGCATCAGACCTATCCAAATTTCAGTGAGGACGTATTGTGGGCCAACATGAAGGTGGTCTTAGTCAAAGAAAAATATTTAAAAATATTTCAGTACCCCTCCCCTTTCTACTGTTAATAGAGGGATCGTACAATTCACCAGAGAGGTTGAGACAAAATGGGATCAGTAAACTTCCATAGCCGAGTCAGTCTCCGGATATTAACCCTATTGAGCACCTTTGGGGTATATTAGATTGAAAACTTTGCAAAAAGAACAGGAAGCCATCTTCTAAGCCCAAACTTTTAGGATTATTGCGCGAAACATGGCAAGAAATTTCCCTTCAAGATGATATTCGTGAACTCATCGCTAGCAGGCCTAGAAGGGTCCTTGCATTAAAAGAAAGCAAAGGGGATGTCAACCAAGTATTAGTTATTAAATTTATAACCATTTATAATTACTTCATTTGTATAAATTACTTGTTTAATAAAATAATTACTTGTTTAATAAAATAAACAGTTTCTGTGAATGTCTATTCAATTCTGTCATGACTGTGTACAACCCGGGAGAACAAATTTTTCTGAACCAGCTTTCTTCATAATGTTACTTTGGCATAACTTAATTATGAAGGCCTAGTTCTAAAATTTATATTTTCAGGTTTAATATGTCATGCAATTATCAAATTTTCTAACCCTGCTTTCTTCATTACGACAATTATCAAATGAGTTTCTTATGAATTCTTAATTATGAAGACATGGTTCTAAAACTAGTTTTTAAAGATTTGATATGTCCAATGAGTACTAAATTTCTCAAGCCTGCTTTTGTCATTAGATCAGTTGTCAAATGATTTTTTGCTAACTCTTCATTATAAAGACCTTGTTCTAAAATTAATTTTTCAGATTTGATATGTCTTGTGAGTATCAAATTTTCCAAGCCTGCATTCTTCATTATGTCGGTTGTCAAATGACTCTTAATTATAAAAGTATTGTCCTAAAATTATTTTTCAGGATTGGATATGTCTTGCGAGTTTCAAATTTTTCAAACCTGCTTTCTGATGTCAGTTGACAAATGAGGCTTTTACTAACTCTTCATTATAAAGGCCTTGTTCTAAAATTAATTTTTCAGATTTGATATGTCTTGTGAGTATCAAATTTTCTTAGCCTGATTTTTTCTTTGTGTCAGTTAACAAATGAGGTTTTACTAACTCTTCATTATGAAGATCTTGTTCTAAAATTAATTTTTTCTGTTATTTTGCTTACATTTCCGTGTGTACCAATTTTCTTTCTTACATATTTTGCTCAATTTGATTTAGTTGTAGCAACTGAAACCGTATGTTAGAAGCAACAAAATGGATGATAATAATGTGAAAAAATATGCAAAAGAATGTAATCACATTATTTTCAGGCAATATATGTAAATAAATATATCTTAATGCTAAATTTATGAGATTGGGGGTGCTGGAGTATTTTCAATTCAGCTCTTTTTTCAAATCTGACCCAGTGACCTTTTAAGAAGTTTTTGGTCGACCCAAAATATTTGAACAAACTCTCATATCCATTTGTTTTTCCCTTTGTGGTGCAGTGGATATCAGCTCGGAACGAGAAATCGGGGAGCCGAGTTCAAATTCCAGCTGAATCTATTGTATTCACTTACACGCAAATACCCTTGGGAAAGGTATTAATTCCGTCTCTTCCTTTCCAGTTATGGGTTAAATAGCAGGACAGATTGGGTTCTATAGCCTTGGTCGGCAACCAGTCTACTGCAGAAAGCAATGGCAACCTACTGCGGGATAATCTTCTGCCCATTCAGTCATGTCTCTTTCGAGACATGATCGCCCAAGCGTGTGTCATGTATGGCACTTAACTGACTGACTAAAATATAAATATATTAAAAGTGAAGCTTAATTTTAACAATTTGAAAAGTTTTAATCCACATATTGTGCTATTGCTTACGTAAAGACTGAGTGATATACTTTTATTTTTCTATTTCTTTAACTAATAAGCAATGTGGCTAAAAACTTTTATATATATATATATATGAATGATAAGAATAATTCTTCACTGGTAGCATTTTGGTTTTATAAATTCTTCTTGTAGGATTTCCATAAATATTCTATACTTTTGGTGTGTATATTTCTATAATGTGGGCACACGAAACTTTTTTGATGATAAATAACCTTGAAATTATACAAACAATCGTTTCAATAACTAAAGTTTCAATATGAGGCAAATTAAAGAAATATAAGGGAAGTAATTCTGTGTTTGCTATGTTGAAAACTGTTTTAGAGTTGTAAAATCGACTGTACCTAATATTTGCAACAAAATGTTTACGCAATAACAAAAAGCCTATGTAAATTTTGTTTATGTCTTACAAACATCTGATGTTTATTGCAAGTGGCGTCTACACTAAGCAGGTTTAGCCACCTCTGTTATAAAATAACGTTTCTCTGTTTTAATTAAATTCATAAACGGAATTAATAACTGCAACAATGGTTGAATTTGTTTTACAATGCTTAATTGACAATTGTTGGAAATGTTATATTCCAAAATAAGGAATGGTCCCTAATTTAAAAGAACTTTGTCAGTCGTTAACCAGTCAATTCAAAGGAACAAGTAACAAGAAATAAAAATTGGAAACTTTTACAAAAAGATTGTTTTTTACTTTGTCAATTGTTTCACAGAAAATGAGAAATTCTTGAAATACAATAGTATTATGCAATTATTTAATTCAACTCGTCTGTGTTGTGTAGAAATATTTTAAAATTTATTTAAAAAGATTTTGGTTGGAATAAAAGAATGAGACAAACAAATTTTGGAGTGGTCAGACAGAATATTGCAAAACTAACAGACTTGTTGTTTAATAGACTGTGTTTTTATGTTTTTATGTACTTGTACATATAGCTATGAGTAAAAGGAGGAGCACAAGGTGTGAGTTACAATCAAGAACCTCAATTTTTTTGATTGTAACTCAAAAAAGAAAATGGAATCAAGCAGATATAGAAATCCAACCAACTGGGCAGTGTACAAACAAATGATGGAAAGTGTGAAGTCAAATAGCAATAGCAAAAATCCTTTTTAAAAACTGAATTCATTTTAGGATAAAAAAAATAATGTTGAAAATAAAGGGTTCTGAATTTCTATAAGTGAATGCTGGACAATTTAATCTTAAAAAGAAAAAAATAAACTTGTGACAGAGATGTGTTTCTATTGAATGCTGCGAGTGGGCAGAGCATAAAAACGAAGACAATAAGAACAGGAATTGATAGCAATCAAAAAGAGACGGCGAAAATGTGTGAGACACATAAATGAGGAAAACGGTCTCGGAGAATTTAACACTCACAAGGAACAAAGAGAGCAAGAGAAGCAGATGAAATCAGTGTGTAACCTTCTTGACATATTTTAGCAAATTGACGTAAGAATAAAAAAATGCCGCAAAAAACAAAGATGGATAGTAAAGTAGTGTTGTAACGTACAGGGTAACAAAAAAATCAGGAGAGTCATGGTTGTTAATGTCAGAGAGCTTGATTTTGTTGTGTAAGTGTACGAGAAGAAAAAGTAAGATAAGGGAAAAGAATGAAAAAGTAAGGAGAAGTGTCAGTGAGTGTAACTGTTAGTATATCTGTGTGAGGAGAGGGTGGCTTGTCCGATTACGTATGTGCCAGAATCGGCCGCTAAGTGCGTATAAGGCTGTATAATACGCCGTATCTTTTTAAAAGTATTTCTTTCAGTGTGTGTGTGTGTGTGTGTGTGTGTGCAAATATATGACCATAACGTAAAATAATGTTTTTAAGTAGTAGTAGCTGTCCTTCCCAAATTTATTCATTATCAATTTTTGTTTATTCAATAAAACAGCCCTCCCTCACTCCCCAGCCAGAACATATCGCAATCAAGCACTGACTCCTTTTTATAGTTTTTTAAACTAGAGAGAGAAGGGAGCAAAAAATCAAAATTATTATTATTATTATTATTATTTTACCTTCTCACAGCATCGTCTAACCACAATTTCACGGCAATGCACCTAAATAAATTGGTTACATCAAAAATTGAAAATATATTTATTTTATACGCCGTATTATTGTTTATGTCCCAATGTGTGTGTGTGTGTGTGTGTGTGTAAAAATGTGTAAAAACAAGTTTATTTATTTATTATTTTTTTTTAATAACCGGTCCCTTCAGCTTCAGGACGTAGGTGATTATTATTATTCCTTTCTTGCAGATACCTGTCTTTATCTTTTTTCATTTTTTTTTTCTTCTTTAAATTGTGAATAATTGTCACGGCTAATTCCGAAATATAGTGGGGAGTGGTTCTTTGTTGTTTTCTCCAAGACTTGCTGCTATCCGATGAGTCCAATCTCTATAATGATATTTTTTTTAAAAATTAATTCATTTCAAACTTGGCAGGGGGGGGGGGGGGTGTAAGAAAGAAGAAATAAACAGATTCATGCCTTTCCTAAGACACGGGCCGAATTTAAATTCGTCTCTCGTCCATTTCTCTTTTCACGCCGATAAAACGACCGATGCGCTGTGTGTAGTATACAAAAGAATGTGTTTGTAAAAGACTTTTTTTTTTTACAAACACATGGTAGGCACAAAACGTACTAAAAAAAAAAGTAGTAACATTTAAAATATATGCGCGTTATCGTTTAAATTAATTGTCCCAGTGTGTATGTACGAGTGTAATACGCAAGTTGGTTGAGAGAGATGTCAGTGTAAAAAAAAAAAAAAAAAAAAAGATGAAGAGAAAGAAGATTATATACGCCGTATTATTATCTCTGTGTGTGTGTGTGTGTGTGTGTGTGTGTGTGTACTCCGTGTTGTCATTTCGGTTTATTTGTCCCAACCAACAGTTAGTGTATGTGTGTGAGAATGCGTGTGTTTAAGCGTCTGTCTGTAAAAAAAAAAAAGGATGTAATTGTAATATTTAAAAACTTTTTTTTTATTATATTATTTTTAATAAAAAGTAAAAGCTATAAACGCCATATCATTGTGTGTGTGTGTGTGTGTATATATATGTATGTGATTGTATGCAAGTATAATAAAAATAAAGATAAAAGATATACTATGTGTTATTGCCGTTTAAATTTGTCCCAAGAGTGTGTATGTGTGTGTGTTTTTGTGCGTGCGTGCGTGCAAGTACTCCGTGTTGTCATTTCACTTTCAGTCTCTATTTGTCCCAACAGTTAGTGTATGTGTGTGAGAACGCGTGTGTTTAAGTGCCTGTCTGTAACAAAAAAAAAAAAAAAAAGGATTTAAAATGTAAAATTATACAAAGAACGCTGTATTATTGTCTGTGCGTCTGTGTGTGTGTATGTGATTGTATTCCAAGTATTTGTAAAGATAAAGAATAAAGATATACTCCTTGTTGCCGTTTAAATTTGTCCCAAGAGTGTGTGTGTGTGTGTGTGTGTGTGTGTGTGTGTGTGTGTGTGCGTGTGTGTGTGTGTGAGTACCTGTCTGTCAAAAAGGAAGCATTTTCTAATCATTTATTGTATAAATAAAATAAAATAAAAATAGATACAAAGATATACGTCGTATTGTGTGTCCCATTGTGTGGTGTATGTGTGTCTTTTTTTGTATATCCAGATTGTGAATACCTACACACAGGTGTGCGCTTTTTTTTTTTAGTTTATAAAACGGCGTATATACGTCGCACCTTTTTGTGTATGTGCCCGTGTGTGTGTGAGTATGTGTGTGTACCTTTTCAATCAGAAATTACTTGAGTTAGTTTTAAAATAATTGATCAGTTATGTTATGTTTTTGTTTTTAGTTTATTTTTTGTTAATACACCATTTTTATCAAGGCTCCTCAACGGACATATTGGTATTTTTTTAAATCAATTTTCAAGGTTAAAATTTTTACCCAGTCAATTGTTAAAGGTAAATGAAAAAAATAAAGAAAAAGAGATAAAAGGAAAAAAAAAAAAAAAAAAGACATGATTGCATCATAAAAATGAAGATGAGGGAGAATCATTAAAAAAGATATATATTTAATTTTTCTTTTTTAAACTCTAGGAAGCAAAAAGAAGGACAATTGTTTGCTTAGGACAGCAAAATAATTTTAAGATACACGTCATATAATTCAACAGATTTATTTTTTTTAAAAAAAAAACTGATCAAGTCGTTTCTTCCCGATGTTTTTTTAAAAGGAACTCAAAAGGTGGCTTATTATCAAATAAAGTAAAGAAAGAGAAAAGAAGACTGTGTTCATCAATAAAAAAAATTGATAACAAACAAATGTCGTCTTGTTATCTTCAAAGTAAAAGCAAAACACGACTAGAGAGAAACACAATTCGATCATTTAACAATTCGATTATTATTATTTCGTCATTTACAGATCGAAGACAACCTGCATGATGTTGATTGCATTTTACAGGCCGAAAATAATGCATCCTTTTATTTTGGTTTTGTAATTTTTTTTTGGTCGGGGAGGGCATGACTTGACAGCTGAAATTAAGTGAATGAATAATGTCTTTGGAAATCAAAGGAAGAACTCTATAATGTTAATAAATCATCACTTACTTATTGGGAAGAAGAAGATGAAAGCCTTCCATTCATTTGGCGTGTGAAACAACAACAACAACAACAACAACAACAACAAAATTTCGGCTGCTTTTCCAAAATAAATGAATTAGGAAATCCAAAAACGCGGGAACAAATGAATGCGTAAGAAGACTTCAGAATTGAAAACGAAATCGGAAAACCAGAAAAGAATAAAATAAATTAAAAAAAAAGAAAAACCAAAATATTTGACAAAGCAGAAAGAAAATGAAAGAAAAGTGGATTGAGGATGGAAAGAAATGAAGAAAAAAGACGCAACAATTAAAAGAAAAGCCAACAGCAGCGTTCGTGAGAATTTGCAATCCATGGGAAATAACTCTATAAAAAGTGCAGCATAACGAATAGGTTATCACCCTTATATAAGTATTCTAGCACTTACTTTATCTTTATAAAAATATTTAACAAAAAATTTCAGAATTTAATTCAGAGTAAATTTTCCTGTAAATTTATTAACACACACACACACACGCAAGCGCATGCATTCGTTCAGGACGTATACAAATATGGCTCTCCACAGATTCCTGTTTTGAATTCAGCTCTTCTTCAATACTGTTTGAGACCTAAGGCGAGAGAGCTCAATTTATTCTGCTAGAGAGCTCAGTCTAAGCAACTATTTAAAATCTAATTACTAGCTGGGGGGAGAAGAGATGAATTCATAAATTTACCAACACCATCAGTGCAGAATTGAATGAACACAAAAATATATATGGGGATTAGTGTGAAAGTTACTGATGTTAAAACATATATATATATATATATATATATATATATATATATATACTAGCAGTATAGCCCGGCGTTACTCGGATGTAATGAAAGCTTTAAAACTAATCCATGGTCCTGGAGCTCAGACTCTTTGGATGTTGGCACGAAAGACTAAAAAGCAAAAGTTGCTCCCAGTTAAAGCGAAACCACAAACTGAAAGAAAAATGAATGGATGTAAATCAAATTTTGGTTTCCTGGTATCAATATCAAATTTTCTGCACTATTGTAAGAACTGCAACCTTGAAACTTCTGAATATCATTTCTTATGTCTTTGTCTATGAGTGCATCAAATTTTATTAAGATCGGACCACTCCTTCTATAACCCGATTTTTTTGATTATCGATTTTCAATATTTATCGAGGGTACCTTGACACAAAACCTAGCTAAGAACACTCGCAGACGCTTATAGTACAACTGTGTAAATTTTCAAGAAAATTGGTTTGGCCGTTTCGGAGTCTATAGGTAACGGATACATACACACACAGACAAAGTTCCATTTATAAATAAGTTTAGATAGCTAGATATATGGATGTATTGGTATAGGTGTTCAGTCCATAAATGGTGAGAATAATCCAACAAGGTTACCTTAATATGAAATATTAATTGGTAAATCCATATAGAGAGCTCGATGGGTGTTAATCAGAGTGATATGAAGTTTTTTGTACCAGATGGAAATTATATTATAAGGTCTGATGAAATGAGCTCGTTAAACTCATTGAAATGAGCTATAGTTTATAACCAATTGAAATGATGTGTTGAGTTTTCCATTATAAACTTTACTCTCTCTCTCTCTCGCTATATATATATATATATATATATAATTATGAATTAATTTTTTTTAATTCATAATTATCATAATTATATGATTATGTTATGCTTCACAATATTTATTGTATTGAGCACTTTTTATAAAAAAGTAAATACCAGACAACTCAAAATTGTAAAACCTTGGGTCCTCTTCACCTGGATATATATATATATATATATATATATACAAGGGTTGGACAAAATAATGTGAACACCTTCAAAATAGCAACCAAATTTCAATTGTTTGTAACACCATCAAAGACTTTTAGATTTCTATTTTTTAAATGTATTTCTATTGCTGCTTGTCTATATTCCTAATAAATTAATTTTTTTTTCAGTAGAATCATCAGAAACTACTGAAATCTATCGACATGTCAGACCTATCAGATTTCCAAAGCGGTCAAATTGTTGGCGCCCGTATGGCAGGCGCAAGCGTGACTGAAACAGCCCGACTGCTGGACGTTTCAAGAGCTACAGTCTCTAAATTAATGACTGCATATGTAAAACATGGCAAAACATCGTTGTCGAAGCACAATTCTGGAAGAAAATCAAAGATTTCTGATAGGGCCCATCAGACTCTGATGTGAATTGTCAGGAACAACCGCAAAACAACAGCCCTTAACATGACTTCCAAACTTAATGACCATCTCGAGCATCCAGTTTCTACAAAAACTGTCCAACAAGAGCTTTACAGATCATGTTTTCATGAGAGGGTTGCCATCAGGAAATATTTGCTCTCAACAACAAATGTTGCAAAGTATTTACAGTGGTGTAAAAACCATCAGAACTGGTCTATGGAGCAATGGAAAATGTGATATTCTTTGATGAATCATCATTCACTTTATTTCCAACCACCGGCTGAGTTTACGTCTGGAGGCAGCCTAATGATGATCTGGGGAACAATATCATGGAAATCTGCCGGCCCAATGGTTTCCCTCTATGGCAAAATCAATAGTCAGTACTATTTAGGCATTTTATCTGACCAGTTGCATCCCATGGTCTTGGAACTCTTCCCGAAAGAAAATGCAGTATTCCAGGATGATACTGCCCAAATCCACACAGCTAAAGTGGTCTCTGAATAGTACGAGGAACATTCTGATGTAATAGAGCACCTTATCTGGCCACCACAGTCCCCAGACCTGAATATTATTGAGTATTTGTGGTGCACATTAGAAAATAAAGTGAGAAGTCGATATCCACCACCGATATTGCTAAAGGAATTGGAAGCACTTTTGACAGAAGAATGGATAAAAATCCCTTTAGAAACCATCCAAAATTTGTACAAGTCCATAACTCGCAGGATTAAAGCAGTTATGACTGCAAAAGAGGGTCCTACCCTGTATTAACATTCATTTTTCTGTATTTTTGAAGGTGTTCACATTATTTTGTCCAACCCATATATATATATATATATAGTCATCTGCAGACAGATTTCATTTCTCCTCCCCTCATTATAAATATATATATATATATTTATTTTAACGTTCCCCCTATTTTTGCTCTTCATTTTTGTTGCTGTCTTTTGTTTGATTTGTAATTCCAACGATTTTCTCTTGATGAGATGTTGGTCGAAAGAGCTCTAGAGACTGATAATAAATTCCTTGTTTTTAAAGTTGTGTATAAATTTTGTACCTCCAAACATTTGTTTATATATATTTATATATATTTAATAGATTTTTGTGGTACAGAACTTGAGTATTGCTTTAAAAGTAATAATTTTTATACGACAGGGCATAAAAAGGATAAAATTTAAAACAGAAAACAACTGATTTTGCTCCCACTCATCAAAGTTTTTAATTGGGAGAACTTACTGTAAAATATAATATGTGTGAGAAATGAATTAGTCAATGATGGAATGAACTCATAGAGACTGATCATGGCAAGGCCCAGCAAACACTCTCGCTGTTTACACAGTGAGGGTCTGCAAGACCTGATATAAACAGGCTCCAACACTTTTACTATCTCCAGCACTGGTGTATTTAAGCCTTTCATGGATTGGAGAGAAAGGTGAAAATTTATCTAGGCAGATTTTTTTCTGATGTGCAAAAGTGTTATTTCTCTGCCAAGACACATGTTGCATTTGGTACAAGATCTGTTCTAGCTTCAAGTCGTAAGGATGTTCTCCCACCTCATCAAATAAATTCTGTACTTTATAAGTATGATTGAGGTTGTGGTGTCAGTTACATAGTCAGAACCACTCAGCAGCTTGATACTAGAATCAAACTGCATGTTCCACTGAAAATCAGGAACCATTCCTGACAAGAAAATGATCTTATCTGTAACAATTATTGTTCCTCAATTTGTAAACTTCTTATAAAAAATAGAAAGTGTGCCATGGAGTTTAATTTGGATTGGAGTGTGTGTAAATAAAGTATATTTTGGCCACAGCAATTCTCTTAACAATAACAATATAAAATAAAATAAACTTCAATATAACTTTTAGCAAAATAATACTAAACAATTTCTTCATAAATTTGAACAATTTAATTAAAAAGACTGAGCAACAAAACTTGGCTATATTATTTAACAAAACATATATATATATCCATTTCAACTGTAAGATGACAAGACCTTGCCACAAATCTATTACTATGTTTAATTCATAAAATCTAGTTACCATAGAAGAAAGTTCATCAGAACAATTACCATGAAAGTATTTTTAGACAATTATCATGAAATAATTTTTAGACAATTACCATGGAAGTATTTTTAGAAAAAGCACAGGGAAGCTATGTTATATATAGCAATTTTGACTGTAAAATGATAAGTCCTTGCCACCAAATTAGTAATATGTTTAAATTCCTAAAATCTAGGTACCATATATGTAAATTCATCAAGACAATTACCATGAAAATATTTTTAGAAAAAGCACAGGGAAGGGATGTTATATATAGCAATTTTAACTGTAAATACTATAGATAAAAGTTTATCATGACAATTACAATGAAAGTATTTACAAAAAAGATACTAGGATGTTATGTTATATATAGCCATTTCAACTGTAAAATGATGAGATCTTGCCACCAATCTAATACATTATTTAGATTCATAAAATTTAGGTACCATAGTGGAAAGTTCATCAGGACAATAACCATGAAAGCATTTATAGAAAAGGTACAAGGAAGCTATGTTATATATATATATATATATATATATATATATATTTGAGTTTAAAATTATGAGAGGATGCCACCAATCTAGTACGATATATCAATTCATAATATCTAGGTACAATAGAAGAAAATTCATCAATTACTGTGAAAGCTTTTATAGAAAAAGGAACAGGAAGGCTTTTTTATATATATAGCAATTTTCACTGTAAAATGATGAGACCTTGCCATTAATCTAGTTATATAAAATCTAGGTACCATATAGGAAAGTTCATCAGGATAATTACCATGAAAGTATTTATAGAAAAGCAGAGGGAAGCTATGTTATATTTTGTCATTTTGACTGTGAATTGAAGTGACCATACCAGCAGTATAATTCTATGATTAAATTCACAAAATATGGCTACCATATGGAAAATTTCATCAAGTCAATTACCATGAAATTATTTATAGAAAAAGTACGGGGAAGCAATGTTACAATTAGCCACTTTGACTGTAAAATGTTGAGACCTTGCCACCCATCTTGTACTATGTTGAAAGTCATAAAATCTAGATAACATATTGGAAAATTCATCAGGAAAATTACCATGAAAGTATTTATAGAAAAGTCACAGGGAAGCTATGTTATGCATAGACATTTTGACTGTAAAATTATGAGAACATGCCACAAACTAATACAATATATAAATTCATGATATCTAGGTTCCATATAAGAAAGTTCATCAAGACAATTACCATTAAAGTATTTATAGAAAAGTTACAGGGAAGTTATGTTATATATAGCCATTTTAACTTTAAAACAATGAGACCTTGCCATTAATCTAATAATACTTTTAAATTCATAAAATCTACGTACCATAGAGAAATGTTCATCAGGACAATTACATTGAAAATATTTAAGAAAATGTACAGGGAAGTTATGTTATATATAACAATTTGGACTTTTAAATGATGAGACTATGCCACCAATCAAGTACTACGTTTAAATTTTTAAAATCTAGGTACCAATTAGGTAAGTTGATAAGGACAGTTACCATGAAAGTATTTATAGGAAAGGTAACGGGAAGTTATGTTATATGTAGCCATTTTGACTGTAAAATGATGAGACCTTGCCATTA
The DNA here is from genome assembly GCA_037127315.1 of Ascarosepion bandense. Classification (NCBI taxonomy): domain Eukaryota; kingdom Metazoa; phylum Mollusca; class Cephalopoda; order Sepiida; family Sepiidae; genus Ascarosepion; species Ascarosepion bandense. The sequence goes on along the minus strand of JBBBDQ010002154.1, from coordinate 16,340 downwards.
ATCTAGCACAATGATTAAATTCATAAAATCTAGGCACCATATAGGAAAGTTCATCTGGACAATTACAAAAAAAGGTTCAGAGAAGTTATGTTACATGTTACATGTCGCCATTTTGACTGTAAAATGGTGAGGCCATGCCACTGATTTACTACTATGTTTAAATTCATAAAGTCTAGGGACCATAGAGGAAAGTTCATCAGGAAAATTACCATGAATGTATCTATAGAAAAGTCAAAGAGAAGCTATGTTATATGCAGCCATTTTATATCATGCCACTCAAATTAGTACTATGTTTTGTACCACCCCAACGGACCGTCCTAACAATCTCTCCGGCGGCCATTCTCCACGCTGTGATGTTGCCGGGAATTTGTAGAAAATGTCGGCCGGACAGCCGGAGGTACAAGATTGAACTACAAGGAACACACTTCCACAACTTGGATGAGTTGAAAGGATGCTTTATTCGTTTAGAGTTAGCCTTTTCAGTTGGGGCAGGCAAATGTGACACACAGCTCTAACTCTAATTAATGAAGATCAACAAATCCAAACTGAACGAAACAAGACGAACAGAGATTCTTACTTCAAGCTCGCATCCGGCGGACTCCCCTTCACTTAACTGACTTGGAAAAATTACCTGAATTTATTTAAAATTGACCCGGAAATCCAGAAATCCGGAAATGCTTTAGACCACCGGTGATAAACATTGGTGACTGTAAGTCTGAAATTTCAGTTATCTTTTTTTTTTTATCTTAATAAAGCTTCCGCCGGAAAATTCTCAATGTGTGGTCAAGATACAGTAAAGGACAGCCTTTGACCGGGTCATTCGAAAATCTACCTGCTGAACTTTATCTCTTTATCACATTAAATCACTGACTCAAATATTTACCGGAAGAGTGGTAGGATTTAAAACAGTAATCGGATACTGTTGTCTCTTCCACAATTTTCCTCATAAAAGAAAAAGCGTTTATTTATTTATTTTTTCCTCTTCTTTTTCACTTTTGTTAAATATGTTTTTAAACTATTTTCTATTCTAATCTATTTTCTATTTTAATCTATTATAATAAAATACATATATGCCTAGTTATCGTGTCACAGTTTAAATTCATAAAATTTTGGTACCATAGAAAAAAAGTTCATCATGACAATAACCATGAAAATATTAATAAAAAAGGTAGAGGGAAGCTATGTTATATTTAGCCATTTTGATTGTAAAATGATGAGACTATGCCACCAATTTACTACTATGTTTAAATTTATAAAATCTAGTTACCATAGAGGAAAGTTTTTCAGGACAATTACCATGAATTTATCTATAGGAATGTGAAAGGGACGCTATGTTATATATCGAAATTTTGACTGCTGAATGATAAAAACGTGCCACTAATCTAATACTATACTTAAAGTTGTAAAGTCTAGGTACCATAGATGAAAGTTCATGAAGACAATTACAGTGTAACCCGGATATAAGAGAGTTGTCGGGACTGGATAAACGTTCTCTTATATTGGGTCTCTCTTATATCCGGATTTCTCTTATATCCGGATTTGGTCTATTTTATATATATTACCACAGGCTGTAATTTGGGACTTGCGAAAATCTATCTTATATCCGGGTCTCTTATATCAGGGTTATACTGTACAATGAAAGTATTTATAGAAAAGGTATAGAGAAGCTATGCTATATATAGCAATTTTGAATATAAAACGATGAAACCTTACCATCAATCTAATCCAGCATTCCTCTCTAACCACACATTGAAGGTAGTATTAAACGGACATGCCTCCCAAAACTACCATATGAACGCTGGCGTCCCTCAAGGCTCTATCCTGGGTCCCATGCTCTTTCTGATCTACATTAATGATGTCCCAGATGCCATTAGATCTCAAGTAGGCATGTATGCCAATGACACCACAATTTACTCTTGCATTGATCAAAAACACGGTGTGGGCAACAAAGCGAACCTTGCTGACAAGCTTGAAAAGGACCTCCAATCTGTGGTGGTCTGGGGTAGGAAGTGGCTCGTGATTTTCAATGCCTCCAAAATGAAGCTGCTATCAATTAACCACCATAGACAATCACACCTACCTCCCATTAGCATGGAAGAGGCTTGCCTCCCTGAGAGTAAAACACTACGCCTCCTTGGACTTACACTCTTGGCGGACCTCAAATGGAATGACTATATCGAATCCATTGCTAAGTCTGCTGCTATGAAGGTCGGTTCTCTGTGCAGGGCCCGGAAATTTTTCCCGTTTGAAAACCACTCTCTCACCGGCGTGACATGGCTTCCCTGTGCCTCTTATACAAGTACTTTCACAGCCTCTGCTCCGATGAACTTAGGTCATTGGTGCCGCCTAGGTATGAATTTACATGAGATACTAGATTAGCAACTAGGTCCTACCCTTTTACAGTGAAACAGATAAGATGTAACCGTAATTTCTACGCCAACAGTTTCTTTTCTCACGCTTCCCGCCTGTGGAATTCCCTTCCACATGCCTGCTTCCCGGACGGGTACAATCTCCAGGAGTTTAGATGTAAGGTCAATAGACACCTCCTAACACACTAACTTGCATCTATTCTCTCAAACACTCTCACCATCTAACCAACCCTCATTCTCGGTACCCTTACCTGTCTATCACCCTCCTATTGACATTTCCTATATCTAACCATCCTGTCCCATCACTTCTCCGACCATATGTAACCCCCTGCACTATAGTGGCAGTGGAATGCCTTGCTCGGGGTGAAACGATTAAAAAAAAAAAAATGAAGAAATAAAAAAATTTAAAAATTTAAAAAAATCAACAAATCTTCAATGAATGTTCATCAGGACAATTACCATAAAAGTGTTTATACAAAAAGGTACAGTGAAGCTATGTTATATAGAGTGATTTTGACTATAAAATGATGAGACCTTGCGACCAATCTATTCTTCTTCTATGTGCCTTGTCCCTTCAGGACGTAGGTGATCACGGCCTTCCACTTTTCCCTATCCCTGGTGGCTCTGAGCACACCTTCTTCTGTTACACCATGCAATCCTTGTTCCGTCATCCACCTGATTAGGTCCTTCAAATATGTTATCCATTGCTTTCCCCTGTCTCTTTTTCCCTCTATCAGGCCTGTTAGTATCAGATTCTCCAAGCCCTCCTTCCTCATTGCATGTCCCAGGAACTTTAGCTGTCTCTTCCTGATGATCAGTGTTAATTTCCTTTTCATTTCCATCATTTCCAAAACCTCATCATTGCTCACATGCTCGGTCCATGATATTCACAGCATTCTTCAGTAGAACCACATTTCAGTTGTTTCAAGTTTTTCCTTCATCTTTGATGGTATTGTCCAGCATTCACTGCCATATTGAAGGACGGGCAGCACGTAGCAATCCAGTACTCTCTTCCTAGTTTATAGCAGAATTGTCCTGTTTCTTAATACCTTACTCAACTTCTGGAATGCTTCCTTCGCCATGCCAATTCGCCTTCGGATCTCTCTGTCGCACTTTCCATCTTCTGTTATAACACTTCCCAGGTACTTAAATTTTTGTACCTGCTTGATTATGTTTAAATTCATAAAATCTCGTTACCATAGAGGCAAGTTCATCAGGAAAATTGCCATGAATGTATCTATAGAAAAGGCATAGGAATTCTATGTTATATATATCAATTTTCATTTTAAAATGATGAGATCATGTCACCAATCTATTCTTCTTCTTCTTCTATGGGCCCTGTCCTTTCAGGTGATCATGGCTTTCCACATCTCCTTATCCTTGGTGGCTTTTAGCACGCTATCTCCTGTTACACCATGCCACCCTCGTTCTGTCATCCACCTGATCAGGTCCTTCAAATATGTTATCCACTGCTTTCCTCTGTCTCTTTTTCCCTCTATCTGGCCTCTCCTTCCTTATTGCATGTCCCAGGAACTTTAGTTGTCTCTTCCTGATGCTCAGTATTAATTTCCTTTTCATTTCCATCATTTTCAAAACCTCATCATTGCTCACACGCTCGATCCATGATATTCGCAGCATCCTTCTGTAGAATCACATTTCAGTTGCTTCAAGTTTTTCCTTCATCTTTGTTGATATTGTCCAGCATTCAATGCCATATTGAAGAACTAACATCACATAGCAATCCAGTACTCTCTTCTTTGTTTCTAGTGAAATTGTCCTGTCTCTTAATACCCCGCTCAGTTTCTGGAATGCATCCTTGTGATTTTTGATATCAGGAATATAAAAGTATAGAAACTGCTGTGACCAAAAAGTGAGGGGTCAGTTTATATATTGATTGTAATATGGAACTGATCCCCCACTTTATATCTAGTATGCTTCTGTAGAACCACATTTCCGCTGCTTCAAGTTTTTTCCTCATTCTCAATGATATTGTCCAGCATTCACTGCCGTATTGAAGAACAGACATCACATAGCAATCCAGTAGTCTCTTCTTTGTTTCCAGCGAAATTGTCCTGTTTCTTAATACTTTATTAAACTTCTGGAATGCTTCCTTCTCCATGCTAATCTGCCTTCGTATCTATTACTATGTTTAAATTCATAAAATCTGTTTCCATAGAGAAATGTTCATCAGGACGATTACCATGAAATTATTTACAGAAAAGGAATGGGAATGCTGTGTTATGTTGGCGAGTATTGAGATGGGCGTAAATGGTGGTGCCATCTGCATAGATGCCTACTTAGGAACTGATTACATCAAGAAGTAAGTTGATGAAGATCAGAAAAAGTGTATAACCTTGGATAGAGCCTGAGGGATGCCTGCTTTCATATGAAAAGATCTGGAAGCTTTTCCATTCAAAACAACTTTCATTTCAAATTTTGATAGCAATGATCAAACTAAATCAAACAACTGTCCAGAAATACAGTAGCTCTTGAGCTTGCACAGAAGGCTAGTATGCCAAACCCTGTCAGATGCTTTTGAGATACCAAGAGCAACAGCTTGTGTTTTCCCACTCTGATCAAGAGCTTGGTATATATATTCAGTGATGGTTGTAGCATATCAGCAGTATATCTGCTAAAGTGGAAGCTATAAAGTTTGTCAGAGAGAAGGTTGTGAGATATAAGATGCCCAACTATTTCAGTATTGATAATAGCTTTAAATACCTTGCCAAAAAGAGGTACGAGGCTAATATGGCGACAATTAGAGGTTGTCAGAGAGCTCCATAGAGCTCTTAAAGACATGAAATTACAGAGAAGGACTTCCAAGAACCAGAAAAGAAGGAATCAGTGAGGCAATAGAGTTTGGAGAGGATTGGAGTTGGCTCAGAGGCACATTTTTTAGGATGATGACTGGATTTCCATCACCTTCACTTACTTTATGGGAGTCAGGCTTAGAAATTATGTTAGAGATTAAAGAGAAGGTTATATATACATCACTCAGCTGAGCCTCAGTTCTAGGTGGCAAGTCGGGTGGGTGTATTTCAGGCAAGTCAAGTGAGTTGGAGGAAAATTTGCAAGCTGTCATGGTGGCATCACCCACTCAACGGATTGAACTCTTCCTACAACTACATATAATATACTTCCCCTCACAAGAGGAGAGCAGGGAGAGAGATCAGCAGATCAACAGAGAGTAATAGGCAAAGATAGCCAATACTGCTATCATACGACCATTGCAAGTCCCAGTTCTAGTATTACTTCCTAACCTGTATTTATTGTTCTACTAACAGAGTTGCATGTATTTGTATTTTGCTGTGTTTAATATATATATATTGTTATTTCCTATTTTGGTTGTTGTATTATTTGTTGCTGAACTTCTTAACCGGGTCCACAACACAAGCAAAGCACTGAACCTTGTCTGCTGTAGATATAAGAATCTTAAATTTATTGAACAGACGAAGGATTGAGGGTTTGCAGTTGTTTAACACACTTTTGCAGAGCTTGCGAGATATACTTGAATATATGAGAACAATTTTCATTGTTTTCACCATCTCATTTTGTTGCTTTTTCATAAGACTTGAGTCAAGTTGTACACTGTTTATATAAGTGTACAGTGTACGAGATTAACTTGTTTTTATTTTATGTATTAGCTGTTTAAGGTACATTTCTACACTTCTTCCCTTCACATAATGGTTCCACTTTGTCATGTTTTAATCCACTTATACACTGTATGTACACGTAGAATGCCTATAGTATCACAACATTTTACTTACTAGTTAAACCTTGTGTGATGAATATTTGCTCCCTTTTACCTCCACAGAACCATTTCTCTTTAAAGTGTACACTGTTTATAAGTGTACGTAAGTGTTCAATATTTACAATGAGATTAAATTGTTCTGTTATAATTTTCCTAAAACCAGATCTTTTCTGATTAATGTTATACAAATTTCCACTACTGGCCAGATGTGAACACTTTGAAACCCAAGACTGAACTAAAAACTTTGTCAGCTGTGCATAAGCTCTGCACATAGCTTCCATTTCACTGACACACTCAAAGAAAAATACAATCCAGAATTTTCATCAATAACACCAACTTCTGCCTAAAGAAACAAAATAAAAATTGAAGCTGATCAGAGCCTAAGAAAAAGACATAAAAACCTTTCAAAGAGACTTCTTTGGCAGTTGGTCATCTCAACAGCCACAATTCACAATTCTCATCATTTCTAATGACACCTGTCAAAGACTGTCACTGCAATAAGTCACACTCACCCTCACTCTTTTATCATATTCCTGTGCAGAGACACTACTTTTTTTAATGAGAGATATTTACACTGATTTACCATTTGTTGTATTTTTCATTAATACAATTATTTATATCCTAAACCTCCACTGTTTTCTTTGTTCTGCTACTAAACGTTTACTATAGCATTACTGATGTAATGAATAGGTAATGAATATGTATACACCTTGGTTTCTCCTCACTGTAATGTGACTGGCTGGTGTCAGCCATAAATATAGACTAAAGCGAAGAGATCCAGAGGTCTATTCGTCTTCCACGAGAGATCTACCACTAGAGGTCTACAGGTCTTCGATTAGAGATCTACGTCTATTGACTATGCCTACATCTCAGGATAGTGCATACGATGAGTACTGTCTATTACATCTATGTACTAGATTGTTCTGCCCGGTTACATTTGCCTTAACTACTTAACTACCTCAAGTGATATACATATCCCTTTGATACACTCATAGACAAAAGCGTCAGAAACAATATTCAGAAGTTTCAAGGTTGCAATTTTAACAAAAGTGCAGAAAATCGATAATATATATATATATATATATATAAAAGGCAATATGTTTGTGTATGTGACTGTTTATATGCCTGTATGTCTGTATTTTTTCAGCTTTTTTATTTTAGCTTTTGCTTCAGGTTTGGCTCTAAGTAGGTATAATTGTAATTCTTAGTCTCAGCTATGATACCATTTACTCAGAGGACTTATTTAGCCTTCGAAATTCAGTTAACAAATGAAAAAAGCTTATTTGATATCGATACCAGGAAATCAAAATTTGACTTCCATTCATTTTTCTTTCAGTCTATGGTTTCGCTTTAACTGGAAACAACTATTGCTTTTTAATCTTTCGTGCCAACATCCAAAGAGTCTGAGCTCCAGGACCATGGATTAGTTTTAAAGCTTTCATTACACCCGGGCAACACTGGGCTATACTTGCTAGTCCATGATATAACTATTTTCTTCATGATGATGCTGCATTCATTTATACACTGTGTATAAGTGTACATAAGTGTATAATTTATATTTTATATCAAGAGATAAAATTGTCCTTATGTGTGCTTGAGGAATGTTTATATACTTTTCCATGGCATAACCATTTCTCTTCATGGTATTTGTATCGTGTTACACATTGTTTTTAAGTGTACATGAGAGTATAATCTGTATCAGGAGCAGAAATTGTATGTTTGTGTAATGTTTCTACACTTTTACCTCTATGTAATCATTTCTCTTCAGTGTTTGTTTCCAGTTATACACTGTTTATAAGTGTACAAAGATGTATAATCTGCTGAGAGATGAAATTGTACTTACCTTATGTGTACAGTGTCTGAGGAATACTTTAAAACTTTTTCTTCTATATAATCATTTCTCACTGTAGTGTTTGATTCCTGTTATATGCTGCATATAAGTGTATATATGTGTATATAATTTAAAATTTGTGTATTTAGGCAGCAAATTTTCTTTTAAACATGTCAGATTAAATAAATTGCAAATGCTATGTTTGCTTATTTTTATAAAATCCGTTCATACTCACGGATAACAATCAAAAGATGTCAGAAATGAGCTGTAACACTGACAGGTGTTATTTTCATTCATTTCTTAAGGTACCCAAGTACTTTCAACTTCTTTCCGAGGTCATCTTCAGGGGTGCGAGTTAGGGTAACAAATGTAACCGGAAAACTGTGTTGCTAAAAATTACTGTACACTTTTTTCCTGCTTCAAATATAACTGTTAACAAATTGCTAGCATTCATTAGAATGTGAATATTATCCAAAATGGAATTTTTTTTATATGCTGTAATGTCATGGTCATGCATGTGTTAAAGCATGAAAAAATTTTTTTTTCACAAACATTTTAGAACATTACTACAGTATTCATAGCTGATTCTATTAATTGACGGCTTAAGTGTTTTAATGAATATTGCCCAAAGAATCTGTAGTTTGCTTTTATTTTCCTAGTGTAGAATAGTTGTATTATTGATCCTTACAATGAAAATAATATCTGTTAGCGTTACAACACATTTTTGACATCTTTTGATTGGAATACATGAAAGAGTATCTGTGAGTATGAACAGATTTTATTAAAAATAAGCAAACATATTGTTTGCAATTAAAAGTGTATATAAAAGTGTATATAAGTGTATAATCTAAAAGGAGTGACAAAATTGTGCTTACCTGATGCATAGGATGTGTGAGGAATATTTCCACACTTCTTCCCTCACATAATGGTTTTTCTTCATAGCGTTTGAGCAAATTGTTAAAATCAGCTTTCTGCTTGTATTCAGCCAACACTTGCAAACTATAATGGTGATTTCGTACATATTCTTGATAGATACACAACATTGGCAGTAAGATATCGAATAAGTCACCTAAATTTAGGGAAGAAAAATAAAAGAAAATATCAGTTGTTAAATTAATTGAAGAAAACATTTTAACCTCAAAAAAAATTTTTTTTCATAATTTTTTTCCAAGATGTCAAGACAAGGTTATTTATATTTAAATTAAAACACGAAATATTTACTGATCAAATATAGCTGCTTTTCTATATGTCATGTTCCTTCAAGATGTAAATGATCATGGCCCTCCACATCTCCCTATCCCTTGTTGCTCTTGATACTCATTCTCTAATCAATTTCAACTCCACCATCCAGCTGCTCAAGTCTCTCAAGTATGTCACGCATTGCTTTACCTTGTCTCTCTTCCCCTCTATCTATTCCATGAGCATCAGGTTCTCCAAGCCCTCCTTCCTCATTATATGTCCCAAAAACTTCAGCTGTCTTTTCCTGGTGTTAAGAATCAGTTTCTTTTTTGTTTCCATCCTCTATCTGACCTGTGAGTATCAGATTCACCAAGCTCTCCTTCCTCATTATATGTCCCAGAAACTTCAGCTGTGTCTTTTCCTGATGTTAAGTATTAGTTTCTTTTTTGTGTCCATCCTCTGTCTGACCTGTGAGTATCAGATTCTCCAAGCCCTCCTTCCTCATTATATGTCCCAGAAACTTCAGCTGTCTTTTCCTGGTGTTAAGAATCAGTTTCTTTTTTGTGTTCATCCTCTGTCTGACCTGTGAGTATCAGATTCACCAAGCTCTCCTTCCTCATTATATGTCCCCAAAACTTCAGCTGTCTTTTCCTGATGTTAAGAATCAGTTTCTTTCTTTTGTCTATCCTCTTCAAAACCTTGTCATTGCTCATTTGTTTCATCCATGGTATCCTGAGCATCCTTCTGTAGAACCACATAGCAGATTTTGAAGTAGATATTTTTAAAGGAACTTTTTATTTTAGTAGTTCCTCTTCCTGGACGTGTGTTGTGGTGCAGTGGATATCGGCTCAGAATGAGAAATCGGAGAGCTGAGTTCAAATTCCAGTTGAATTCATTGCATTCACTTATGCGCAAATACCCTTGGGAAAGGTATTAATTCATTGCTTCTTCCTCCAGCTATGGGTTATATAGCAGAACAGATTGGGTTCTATAGCCTTGGTTGTCAACTAGTCTACTACAGGAAGTAATGACAACCTACTGCGGAAAAATCTTCTGCCCAGTTATTCATGTCTACTTTAAGACATGATCGCCCAAGCATGTATCACATATGGCACTTTCCTCTTGATCTATAGCCTTGGTTGTCAACTAGTCTACTACAGAAAGTAATGGCAACCAACTGCAGAAAAATCTTCTGCCCAGTTATTCATGTCTATTTTAAGACATGATTGCCCAAGCATGTATCATGTATGGCACTTTCCTCTTCACCATATTATCCTGTTTAATATCATAATACTAATTTAGCCATACCAGCAAAATGACAGCCATATTGAAGCAATTATTCAACTTAATTGTATTCATAAAATACGAAAGAATTTGCATATTTTGATTTTATTTAATAATAACAAAACATTAAAATGAACAAATAATTTATTCATTAAACATTACTTATATAATATTGTATAATCTATTCATTATATATATAAAATATATCTTCTTCTTTTAACACATCCCTCAATAAATCATGGGTCTAACTAATAAAACAACTTTTAGGCAAAATTCAATTTTATTCATCAACATAGTCTCCTTCTAGGGTGATACACTGATTACAACACTTCTCTAACAATTCAACACCTTTTTTGTAGAACAATTTATCTTTGGCCTCAAATACGGTTCAGTTTCTGATATCATTTCATCAGTGGAGTCAAATCTCTTTCCATGGGGCATTCTTTTAAGGTCTGCAAACAGCCAGTAGTCACTGGAGGCCAGTTCTGGAGAATAGGGTGTATACAGAAGCAATTCAAAGTGTAATTCATGTAGTTTTGCCATTGTTGTGATCAACTTGTGACATGGTGCATTGTCTTGGTGAATGATCACTTTTTTCTTCTTCATTTGTAGCTGTTTTTGCCGATTTCCTCAATTAAATGCACCATTAATGCGATATAATATTCGTTATTGATGGTTCTTCCTCTCTCAAGGTAATTGATGAACAAAATATCTTACACATCCCAAAATACGGAGACCAAAGTCTTGCCTGCTGATGTTTGCATCTTTGGTTTCTTTGGACGACTTTCACCTGCTGCTGTCCACTCAGCTGACTGCCGATTTGACTCCAGAGTGAAATGGTGGATCCATGTTTCATCCATTGTCACATATTTACACAAAAACTCCTTGTTGTTGCATTGAAACATTTGCAAACAACGCTCTGAATCATTGACGCTTTATTGTTTTTGATCAACTGTGAGCAAACACAGCAACCGTTTTGAACACAGCTTTCTCATTGACAAATTTTCATGCAAAACAGTGAATACACTACCTTCTGATATGTTAAACTTCTTTGCTATCTCATGCAACTTCATTTTACTATCAGCCAGAATGTGTTTGTGGACTTTTTTGGTGTTTTCTGAGACAATTGCTGATTTTGAGCAACCTGAGCATTCAGCATCATTTGTATCTGTACAACCATGTTTAAAGTCAGCATACCACCTCTTAACCATTGTTTCCAACAGAGCAGAGTCCAAATAACACATATCAAGCCATTGCTTTGCTTGAACAGTATTTTTCTCATCAGATAGCAATGCTTTATCAACACATGAAATTCAGATTTTCCATTCTTTTGAAAATTTGCATTAGTAGCTTCACTTAAATAACTGTAATATGCAATCTAATATTTCGATTGGGCCCAAATTTTGTCATGCACCATTTGAATGTTAGTACTTCATAAAAATCACATGGATTTTTTTTATTAGTGGTGCCATCGATATGTCAGGCCCAGGATTTATTGAGTGATGTGTTATGTATCATGTTTCTTCAGGATGTAGGCGATCATGGCTTTCCACATCTCTCTATCACTAGTAGCTCTTAACATGCTTTCTCTTTTTCAGTCAGTTAAGTGCCATATGTGAAACACGCTTGGGCAATCACGTCTCGAAAGAGACATGACTGACTGGGCAGAATATTATCTCGCAGTAGGTTGCCATTGCTTTCTGCAGTAGACTGGTTGCCAGCCAAGGCTATAGAACCCAATCTGTCCTGTTATTTAATCCATGTGGAAGGAAGAGATGGATTAATACCTTTCCCAAGGGTATTTGCGCATAAGTGAATGCAATGAATTCAACTGGAATTCGAACTCAGCTCTCCGATTTCTCATTCCGAGCTGATATCCACTGCACCACAACGCACATTTCTCTTGCTACTTCTCCCAAATCCTCCTCTGCCATCCATTTGTTCAAGTCCATCAAGTATGCTTTGCCTTGTCTCTCTTTCCCTTTATCTGACCTGTGAGTATCAGATTCTCCAAGCCCTCCTTCCTCATTACATGTTCCAGGAAATTCAGCTGTCTTTTCATGATGTTAAGTATTAGTTTCCTTTTCATTTCCATCCTCTCCAGAACCACTTTGTTGCTCACATGTTCAGTCCATGGTATCCTCAGAATTCTTCTGTAGAACTACATTTCAGTTCCTTCAAGTCTCTCCTTTATCTTTGAGGAGATTGTCCAGCATTCACTGCCATATTGAAGAAGAGACATCACATAACAATCCAGTACTTTCTTCTTTGTTTCTCTTCTTTTCTTTGAATATTACTTTTATAATGTTACAAAATCTATTCGTTATGTATTACATATATAAAATCATACAACCTATTCATTACATAAATATATAATATTATCCAATGTATTCATTATATATTATATTAAACAATGTATACATTAAACATTACTTATAAAACATTAAACAATTAATTCATGTAATATCACTTACATAATATTAAATAATGCATAAATTACATATTACTTATCTCTATATATAAAAGGCAATCTGTGAGTGTGTGTGTGACTGTTCTCTATGCACGCCTACATTTTTTAAGCTATGCCATTCAAACTTTCTAGGGACACATATCTACAGGGAAGCCAGGTCGACACATACTTTTTGAGTTTAAGTTCAGCAATTTTCCCTTTCACACTTTTTGACCAATGGAGCCGATTGTTTACATTTGCTCTGTAAAACATCTAAAATCTAAGATGGTTGCTAAATTACGTCACAGAAATCAAATCAAACGTGTCAAATGCGACTAAAATATTTTTTATTAAAAAAAGAAATGAGCCTTTATATTTAATTTTTATTCTGACGTTTTAAAAATTCATTTGGTCAACAAAAAAATGTGAATATTTTTCCCTGTAATTTTGAAACAAAAGAAATATTTACAAAAAAAAAGTGTTTTTTCAAACAAAAACAAAATATGTAAAATATGTAAAAAAAAAAAAATAAAAATAGTGCCAATGGTTAATTTAATTATTTAAATCTTTTTTTTTCAGATTTAATATTTCATACTTCAGAAAATAAAATTTAAAAAAAAATATAGTTTTTTTTTATTAAATATTTCATGCAGGAAATCAACTGTCTGTAAATGATTTCTCTCTACTCCTCTCATTGGCATCTTCTCCTACTACTAAAATGTTCTGAATTGCACGAGCAATGCCTGGCTATGATGCTAGTATAATACCAAACCTTATCTTCGTTAAATATTACTCATATAATACTAAATCTATTCAGTAAATATTTCTTCCATAATATTAAACAATCTATCCATTAAATATTACTTCTATAATATTGAAAAAAATCTGTTCAGCAAATATTACATCTATAATATTAAACAATCTATCCATTAAATATTACTTCTATAATATTGAAAAAAATCTGTTCAGCAAATATTACATCTATAATATTAAACAATCTATCCATTAAATATTACTTCTATAATATTGAAAAAAATCTGTTCAGCAAATATTACATCTATAATATTAAACAATCTATCCATTAAATATTACTTCTATAATATTGAAAAAAATCTGTTCAGCAAATATTACATCTATAATATTAAACAATCTATCCATTAAATATTACTTCTATAATATTGAAAAAAATCTGTTCAGCAAATATTACATCTATAATATTAAACAATCTATCCATTAAATATTACTTCTATAATATTGAAAAAAATCTGTTCAGCAAATATTACATCTATAATATTAAACAATCTATCCATTAAATATTACTTCTATAATATTAAACAATCTATTCATTAAACATGAGAAGAAGGAAATTACTGGAAAGTAATTGAAACTCACCTGAAGTGATTTTTATAATATTAAACAATCTGTTCATTAAATATAACTCATATAATATTAAATAATCTATTCAGCAAATATCACTTTTATCATATGGAAAATCTATTCGTTAATATTATTCATATAATATTAAAACATATATTCCTTATTAATGATTTCTATAATATTATATAATCTTTTCATTATATATATAATATAAAACAATGTATTCATTACATAATACTGAAATAACATCACATAATCTATTCATTAAATATTATTTATATAATATTAATCAATCTATTTGTTACATATTACTGATAAAATATTAAATAATTTTGATTATTAAGTAAAACATTTTAAGACAGAACTGTGTCTATATGTAATGAACTTCTGTCTTAAAGTGTTCTTTTGATGCACATGTTATTGTGCAGTATTAACAAAAGAACCATTCTATTTTCATTTAGAATTATCCACTTGGCAATAAATACTAAAAATAGTATGAAATACATAATTTAAAAAAAATCTAGGGCAACCTCATAATTATGGCCGGTAGTGTACACATATAAATGTATGTGTGTCTGTGTGAGAGAGACACACAGACACACATACATAAAGTTATGAAAAAGAGTGACAGGTTACAGGGGGTGTCAGGAAGTGGGTAAAAGAAGGACGAGAATACTAATGAGAGTGGAATGGATGGAGAAAGGAGTATGAGAGAGGATGCAAATTAGTGAGATACGAGGTGACTATTGACTTTACATTTAAATTATTGGAGTGTGTAGCTGACGGGGAAGCTAGTAAATGGAAGGGAATTCCACAGGTGGGAAGTGCGAGAAAAGAAGCTGTTGGAGTAGAATTTGCGTTTACATTTTATTGGTTTCACAATAAAAGGGTGGGATCTAGTTGCTAACCTTGTGGCTCGAGTAAATTCATATATAGGGGGCACCAGTGAGCTAAGTTCAATGGAGCAGAAGCCGTGAAAGTATATAACAGACTATCAAAATAAGGATTGTCAAATCAGAATAATGATGTAGTCACTGACAAGATTTAAATTTACATGCTGTTGGATCATCTATACATGGACAATACCTTGACATTAACTCAGTTTCAAGGACTAATGGGTTAATAGAATGTGACAAATACACTTTGGTAGAGACACAAAAGAGGACCCAGATTGTGTCTACGCATGTTTGTCAGTGCCAGTTACATCTGAGTTCTCTCTGTTAGGGGTGACATAGTCTAGGTGGGGACCTCTCTGTGATTAGTCAAGATCCGGATCTTTGTAAAATAAAATAAAAGCAACATAAAAAATCTGCACTCAACAAGTTGGCAAGACAGGTTGTCTTGTGAAGTCAGTTCTGTGATGACTTTGTTCTAAAGCCCTGATTTCCTTGGCAGTGTCATTGTTGTTACCTGTCATCTCTTTCACCTCTCTGTCTATTACACCTGTAGTTGATTAGGAAAGTAATAGGTGAGGTGTTTCCCTCAATTTCTACACATTCTTTGCTTCCAACAAAAACTTTTGTCAGATCTGATGTTCCTTCTTGGATATGAACACATTTTAAAAGAAGTCAGTCAGTTAAGTGTCATATGTGATACATGCTTTGAGCGATCATGTCTCGAAAGAGACATGACTGACAGGGCAGAAGATTTTCTCACAGTAGGTTGCCATTACTTTCTGCGGTAGGCTGGTTACCAACCAAGGCTATAAAACCCAGTCTGTCCTGCTATTTAACCCATAGCTGGAAGGAGAACTGATGGATAAGGGTATTTGCACATAAGTGAATGCAAAGAATAGGTTGCCATTACTTTCTGTGGTAGACTGGTTGCCAACCAAGATTATAAAACCCAGTCTGTCCTGCTATTTAACCCATAGCTGGAAGGAGAACTGATGGATTAATACCTTTCTTAAGAGTATTTGCACATAAGTGAATGCAAACTATAGGTTGCCATTACTTTCTGTGGTAGGCTGGTTGCCAACCAAGGCTATAAAACCTAATCTCTCCTGCTATTTAACCCATAGCTGGAAAGAGAACTGATGGATTAATATCTTTCTTAAGGGTATTTGCACAAAAGTGAATGCAAAGAAGTCAACTGGAATTC
>JBBBDQ010002153.1:2560000-2618219 GCA_037127315.1 Ascarosepion bandense | reverse complement strand
CTAAAAGAGTAGGTTTTCGGATGAAAGAAGGCTATATTGCCATTTTGATGCCAGGGGTTAATAGAGAGTGGAGAAGAATGATAAGACATTTGAGGAGAACGGAAACTAAAAGTGTAGGTTTTAAGATGAAAGAAGGCAATATTGCCATTTTGATGCCAGGGGTTAATAGAGAGTGGAAAAGAATGATATGACTTTTGAGGAGAACGGAAACTAAAAGAGTAGGTTATAGGATGAAAGAAGGCAATATTGCCATTTTGATGCCAGGGGTTAATAAAGAGTGGAAAAGAATGGTAAGACTTTTGAGGAGAACGGAAACTAAAAGAGTAGGTTTTAGGATGAAAGAAGGCAATATTACCATTTTGATGTCAGGGGTTAATAGAGAGTGGAAAAGAATGATAAGACTTTTGAGGAGAACGGAAACTAATAGAGTAGGTTTTAGGATGAAAGAAGGCAAAATTGCCATTTAGATGCCAGGGGTTAATAGAGAGTGGAAAAGAATGATAAGAATTTTGAGGAGAACGGAAACTATGAGAGTAGGTTTTCGGATGAAAGAAGGCAATATTACCATTTTGATGCCAGGGATTAATAGAGAGTGGAAAAGAATGATAAGACTTTTGAGGAGAACGGAAACTAAAAGAGTAGGTTTTATGATGAAAGAAGGCAATATTACCATTTTAATGCCAGGGGTTAATAGAGAGTGGAAAAGAATGATAAGACATTTGAGGAGAACGGAAACTAAAAGAGTAGGTTTTAGGATGAAAGAAGGCAAAATTACCATTTTGATGCCAGGGATTAATAGAGAGTGGAAAAGAATGATAAGACTTTTGAGGAGAACGGAAACTAAAAGAGTAGGTTTTAGGATGAAAGAAGGCAATATTACCATTTTGATGCCAGGGATTAATAGAGAGTGGAAAAGAATGATAAGACTTTTGAGGAGAACGGAAACTAAAAGAGTAGGTTTTAGGATGAAAGAAGGCAATATTGCCATTTTGATGCCAGGGGTTAATAGAGAGTGGAAAAGAATGATAAGACTTTTGAGGAGAACGGAAACTAAAAGAGTAGGTTTCAGGATGAAAGAAGTCAATATTACCATTTAGATGCCAGGGGTTAATAGAGAGTGGAAAAGAATGATAAGACTTTTGAGGAGAACGGAAACTAAAAGAGTAGGTTTTAGGATGAAAGAAGGCAATATTACAATTTTGATGCCAGGGATTAATAGAGAGTGGAAAAGAATGATAAGACTTTTGAGGAGAACGGAAACTAAAAGAGTAGGTTTTATGATGAAAGAAGGCAATATTACCATTTAGATGCCAGGGGTTAATAAAGAGTGGAAAAGAATGATAAGACATTTGAGGAGAACGGAAACGAAAAGTGTAGGTTTTAAGATGAAAGAAGGCAATATTGCCATTTTGATGCCAGGGGTTAATAGAGAGTGGAAAAGAATGATATGACTTTTGAGGAGAACGGAAACTAAAAGAGTAGGTTTTAGGATGAAAGAAGGCAATATTGCCATTTTGATGCCAGGAGTTAATAGAGAGTGGAAAAGAATGATATGACTTTTGAGGAGAACGGAAATTAAAAGAGTAGGTTTTAGGATGAAAGAAGGCAATATTACCATTTAGATGCCAGGTGTTAATAGAGTGTGGAAAAGTATGATAAGACTTTTGAGGAGAACGGAAACTAAATGTGTAGGTTTTAAGATGAAAGAAGGCAATATTACCATTTAGATGCCAGGGGTTAATAGAGAGTGGAAAAGAATGATAAGACTTTTGAGGAGAACGGAAACTAAAAGTGTAGGTTTTAAGATGAAAGAAGGCAATATTGCCATTTTGATGCCAGGGGTTAATAGAGAGTGTAAAAGAATGATATGACTTTTGAGGAGAACGGAAACTAAAAGAGTAGGTTTTAGGATGAAAGAAGGCAATATTACCATTTTGATGCCAGGGATTAATAGAGAGTGGAAAAGAATGATAAGACTTTTGAGGAGAACGGAAACTAAAAGAGTAGGTTTTATGATGAAAGAAGGCAATATTACCATTTTGATGCCAGGGGTTAATAGAGAGTGGAAAAGAATGATAAGACATTTGAGGAGAACGGAAACTAAAAGAGTAGGTTTTAGGATGAAAGAAGGCAATATTACCATTTTGATGCCAGGGATTAATAGAGAGTCGAAAAGAATGATAAGACTTTTGGAGGAGAACGGAACTAAAAGAGTAGGTTTTAGGATGAAAATATTACCATTTTGATGCTAGGGATTAATAGAGAGTGGAAAAAGAATGATAAGACTTTTGAGGAGAACGGGAACTAAAAGAGTAGGTTTTAGGATGAAAGAAGGCAATATTGCTATTTTGATGCCAGGGTTAACAGAGAGGAAAAGAATGATAAGACTTTTGAGGAGAACGGAAACCAAAAGAGTAGGTTTTAGGATGAAAGAAGGCAATATTACCATTTTGATGTCAGGGATTAATAGAGAGTGGAAAAGAATGATAAGACTTTTGAGGAACGGAAACTAAAAGAGTAGGTTTTAGGATGAAAGAAGGCAATATTGCCACTTTGATGCCAGGGTTAATAGAGAGTGGAAAAGAATGATAAGACTTTTTGGAGGAGAACGGAAACTAAAAGAGTAGGTTTCAGGATGAAAGAAGTTAAAGGTTATTACCATTTAGATGCCAAGTTAATAGAGAGGAAAAGAATGATAAGACTTTGAGGAGAACGGAAACCAAAAGAGTAGGTTTTAGGATGAAAGAAGGCAATATTACAATTTAGATGCCAGGATTAATAGAGAGTGGAAAAGAAATGGAAAGACTTTTGAGGGAGAACGGAAACTAAAAGAGTAGGTTTTAGGATGAAAGAAGGCAATATTACCATTTAGATGCCAGGGGTTAATAGAGAGTGGAAAAGAATGGATAAGACACTTGAGGAGAACGGAAACCAAAAGTGTAGGTTTTAAGATGAAAGAAGGCAATATTGCCATTTTGATGCCAGGGGTTAATAGAGAGTGGAAAAGAATGATAAGACTCTTGATGAGAACGAAACTAAAGAGTAGGTTTTAGGATGAAAGAAGGCAATATTGCCATTTTGATGCCAGTGAATTAATAGTAGGTGGAAAAGAATGATATACCCTTTGAGGAGAACGGAAATTAAAAGAGTAGGTTTTAGGATGTAGAAGGCACATACTATTTTGATGCCAGGTGTTAATAGAGTGTGGAAAAGAATGATGTTGCTTGAGGAGAACGGAAACTAAAAGTGTAGGTTTTAAGATGAAAGAAGGCACATTGCCATTTTGATGCCAGGGGTTAACAGAGAGTGGAGAAGAATGACAAGACATTTGAGGAGAACGGAAACCAAAAGTGTAGGTTTTAAGATGAAAAGGCAATATTGCCATTTTGATGCCAGGGGTTAACAGAGAGGAAAAGAATGATATGACTTTTGAGGAGAACGGAAACCAAAGAGTAGGTTATAGGATGAAAGAAGGTAAATATTGCCATTTTGATGCCAGGCTAATAAAGAGTGGAAAAGAATGGTAAGACTTTTGAGGAGAACGGAAACTAAAAGAGTAGGTTTTAGGATGAAAGAAGGCAATATTACCATTTTGATGTCAGGTTAACAGAGAGGAAAAGAATGATAAGACTTTTGAGGAGAACGGAAACTAATAGAGTAGGTTTTAGGATGAAAGAAGGCAATATTGCCATTTAGATGCCAGGGGTTAATAGAGAGGAAAAGAATGATAAGAATTTTGAGGAGAACGGAAACTATGAGAGTAGGTTTTCGGATGAAAGAAGGCAATATTACCATTTTGATGCCAGGGATTAATAGAGAGTGGAAAAGAATGATAAGACTTTTGAGGAGAACGGAAACTAAAAGAGTAGGTTTTATGATGAAAGAAGGCAATATTACCATTTTGATGCCAGGGGTTAATAGAGAGTGAAAAAGAATGATAAGACATTTGAGGAGAACGGAAACTAAAAGAGTAGGTTTTAGGATGAAAGAAGGCAATATTACCATTTTGATGCCAGGGATTAATAGAGAGTGGAAAAGAATGATAAGACTTTTGAGGAGAACGGAAACTAAAAGAGTAGGTTTTAGGATGAAAGAAGGCAATATTACCATTTTGATGCCAGGGATTAATAGAGAGTGGAAAAGAATGATAAGACTTTTGAGGAGAACGGAAACTAAAAGAGTAGGTTTTAGGATGAAAGAAGGCAATATTGCCATTTTGATGCCAGGGGTTAATAGAGAGTGGAAAAGAATGATAAGACTTTTGAGGAGAACGGAAACTAAAAGAGTAGGTTTCAGGATGAAAGAAGTCAATATTACCATTTAGATGCCAGGGGTTAATAGAGAGTGGAAAAGAATGATAAGACTTTTGAGGAGAACGGAAACTAAAAGAGTAGGTTTTAGGATGAAAGAAGGCAATATTACAATTTTGATGCCAGGGATTAATAGAGAGTGGAAAAGAATGATAAGACTTTTGAGGAGAACGGAAACTAAAAGAGTAGGTTTTATGATGAAAGAAGGCAATATTACCATTTAGATGCCAGGGGTTAATAAAGAGTGGAAAAGAATGATAAGACATTTGAGGAGAACGGAAACTAAAAGTGTAGGTTTTAAGATGAAAGAAGGCAATATTGCCATTTTGATGCCAGGGGTTAATAGAGAGTGGAAAAGAATGATATGACTTTTGAGGAGAACGGAAACTAAAAGAGTAGGTTTTAGGATGAAAGAAGGCAATATTGCCATTTTGATGCCAGGAGTTAATAGAGAGTGGAAAAGAATGATATGACTTTTGAGGAGAACGGAAATTAAAAGAGTAGGTTTTAGGATGAAAGAAGGCAATATTACCATTTAGATGCCAGGTGTTAATAGAGTGTGGAAAAGTATGATAAGACTTTTGAGGAGAACGGAAACTAAATGTGTAGGTTTTAAGATGAAAGAAGGCAATATTGCCATTTTGATGCCAGGGGTTAATAGAGAGTGGAGAAGAATGATAAGACATTTGAGGAGAACGGAAACTAAAAGTGTAGGTTTTAAGATGAAAGAAGGCAATATTGCCATTTTGATGCCAGGGGTTAATAGAGAGTGGAAAAGAATGATATGACTTTTGAGGAGAACGGAAACTAAAAGAGTAGGTTTTAGGATGAAAGAAGGCAATATTGCCATTTTGATGCCAGGGGTTAATAAAGAGTGGAAAAGAATGGTAAGACTTTTGAGGAGAACGGAAACTAAAAGAGTAGGTTTTAGGATGAAAGAAGGCAATATTACCATTTTGATGTCAGGGGTTAATAGAGAGTGGAAAAGAATGATAAGACTTTTGAGGAGAACGGAAACTAATAGAGTAGGTTTTAGGATGAAACAAGGCAATATTGCCATTTAGATGCCAGGGGTTAATAGAGAGTGGAAAAGAATGATAAGAATTTTGAGGAGAACGGAAACTATGAGAGTAGGTTTTCGGATGAAAGAAGGCAATATTACCATTTTGATGCCAGGGATTAATAGAGAGTGGAAAAGAATGATAAGACTTTTGAGGAGAACGGAAACTAAAAGAGTAGGTTTTATGATGAAAGAAGGCAATACTTCCATTTTGATGCCAGGGGTTAATAGAGAGTGGAAAAGAATGATAAGACATTTGAGGAGAACGGAAACTAAAAGAGTAGGTTTTAGGATGAAAGAAGGCAATATTACCATTTTGATGCCAGAGATTAATAGAGAGTGGAAAAGAATGATAAGACTTTTGAGGAGAACGGAAACTAAAAGAGTAGGTTTTAGGATGAAAGAAGGCAATATTACCATTTTGATGCCAGGGATTAATAGAGAGTGGAAAAGAATGATAAGACTTTTGAGGAGAACGGAAACTAAAAGAGTAGGTTTTATGATGAAAGAAGGCAATATTACCATTTAGATACCAGGGGTTAATAAAGAGTGGAAAAGAATGATAAGACATTTGAGGAGAACGGAAACTAAAAGTGTAGGTTTTAAGATGAAAGAAGGCAATATTGCCATTTTGATGCCAGGGGTTAATAGAGAGTGGAAAAGAATGATATGACTTTTGAGGAGAACGGAAACTAAAAGAGTAGGTTTTAGGATGAAAGAAGGCAATATTGCCATTTTGATGCCAGGAGTTAATAGAGAGTGGAAAAGAATGATATGACTTTTGAGGAGAACGGAAATTAAAAGAGTAGGTTTTAGGATGAAAGAAGGCAATATTACCATTTAGATGCCAGGTGTTAATAGAGTGTGGAAAAGTATGATAAGACTTTTGAGGAGAACGGAAACTAAATGTGTAGGTTTTAAGATGAAAGAAGGCAATATTGCCATTTTGATGCCAGGGGTTAATAGAGAGTGGAGAAGAATGATAAGACATTTGAGGAGAACGGAAACTAAAAGTGTAGGTTTTAAGATGAAAGAAGGCAATATTGCCATTTTGATGCCAGGGGTTAATAGAGAGTGGAAAAGAATGATATGACTTTTGAGGAGAACGGAAACTAAAAGAGTAGGTTTTAGGATGAAAGAAGGCAATATTGCCATTTTGATGCCAGGGGTTAATAAAGAGTGGAAAAGAATGGTAAGACTTTTGAGGAGAACGGAAACTAAAAGAGTAGGTTTTAGGATGAAAGAAGGCAATATTACCATTTTGATGTCAGGGGTTAATAGAGAGTGGAAAAGAATGATAAGACTTTTGAGGAGAACGGAAACTAATAGAGTAGGTTTTAGGATGAAAGAAGGCAATATTGCCATTTAGATGCCAGGGGTTAATAGAGAGTGGAAAAGAATGATAAGAATTTTGAGGAGAACGGAAACTATAAGAGTAGGTTTTCGGATGAAAGAAGGCAATATTGCCATTTTGATGCCAGGGGTTAATAGAGAGCGGAAAAGAATGATAAGAATTTTGAGGAGAACGGAAACTAAAAGAGTAGGTTTTAGGATGAAAGAAGGCAATATTACCATTTCGATGCCAGGGGTTAATAGAGAGTGGAAAAGAATCATAAGACTTTAGTGAGGAGAACAGAACCTTAATGACTAGGTTTTAGGATGAAAGAAGGCAATATTTCCATTTTCATGCCAGGGGTTAATAGAGAGTGGAAATAATGATAAGACTTTTGAGGAGAACGGAAACTAAAAGAGTAGGTTTTAGGATGAAAGAAGGCAGTATTACCATTTTGATGCCAGGGGTTAATAGAGAGTGGAAAAGAATGATAAGACTTTTGTGGATAACGGAAACTAATAGAGTGGGTTTTAGGATGAAAGAAGGCAATATTGCCATTTAGATGCCAGGGGTTAATAGAGAGTGGAAAAGAATGATAAGAATTTTGAGGAGAACGGAAACTATAAGAGTAGGTTTTAGGATGAAAGAAGGCAATATTACCATTTTGATGTCAGGGGTTAATAGAGAGTGGAAAAGAATGATAAGACTTTTGAGGAGAACGGAAACTAATAGAGTAGGTTTTAGGATGAAACAAGGCAATATTGCCATTTAGATGCCAGGGGTTAATAGAGAGTGGAAAAGAATGATAAGAATTTTGAGGAGAACGGAAACTATGAGAGTAGGTTTTCGGATGAAAGAAGGCAATATTACCATTTTGATGCCAGGGATTAATAGAGTGGAAAAGAATGATAAGACTTTTGAGGAGAACGGAAACTAAAAGAGTAGGTTTTATGATGAAAGAAGGCAATACTACCATTTTGATGCCAGGGGTTAATAGAGAGTGGAAAAGAATGATAAGACATTTGAGGAGAACGGAAACTAAAAGAGTAGGTTTTAGGATGAAAGAAGGCAATATTACCATTTTGATGCCAGGGATTAATAGAGAGTGGAAAAGAATGATAAGACTTTTGAGGAGAACGGAAACTAAAAGAGTAGGTTTTAGGATGAAAGAAGGCAATATTACCATTTTGATGCCAGGGATTAATAGAGAGTGGAAAAGAATGATAAGACTTTTGAGGAGAACGGAAACTAAAAGAGTAGGTTTTATGATGAAAGAAGGCAATATTACCATTTAGATACCAGGGGTTAATAAAGAGTGGAAAAGAATGATAAGACATTTGAGGAGAACGGAAACTAAAAGTGTAGGTTTTAAGATGAAAGAAGGCAATATTGCCATTTTGATGCCAGGGATTAATAGAGAGTGGAAAAGAATGATATGACTTTTGAGGAGAACGGAAACTAAAAGAGTAGGTTTTAGGATGAAAGAAGGCAATATTGCCATTTTGATGCCAGGAGTTAATAGAGAGTGGAAAAGAATGATATGACTTTTGAGGAGAACGGAAATTAAAAGAGTAGGTTTTAGGATGAAAGAAGGCAATATTACCATTTAGATGCCAGGTGTTAATAGAGTGTGGAAAAGTATGATAAGACTTTTGAGGAGAACGGAAACTAAATGTGTAGGTTTTAAGATGAAAGAAGGCAATATTGCCATTTTGATGCCAGGGGTTAATAGAGAGTGGAGAAGAATGATAAGACATTTGAGGAGAACGGAAACTAAAAGTGTAGGTTTTAAGATGAAAGAAGGCAATATTGCCATTTTGATGCCAGGGGTTAATAGA
Source organism: Ascarosepion bandense (assembly GCA_037127315.1). NCBI lineage: Eukaryota > Metazoa > Mollusca > Cephalopoda > Sepiida > Sepiidae > Ascarosepion > Ascarosepion bandense. Next base: position 2,609,678 of record JBBBDQ010002153.1, on the reverse strand, counting down.
GAGTGGAAAAGAATGATATGACTTTTGAGGAGAACGGAAACTAAAAGAGTAGGTTTTAGGATGAAAGAAGGCAATATTGCCATTTTGATGCCAGGGGTTAATAAAGAGTGGAAAAGAATGGTAAGACTTTTGAGGAGAACAGAAACTAAAAGAGTAGGTTTTAGGATGAAAGAAGGCAATATTACCATTTTGATGTCAGGGGTTAATAGAGAGTGGAAAAGAATGATAAGACTTTTGAGGAGAACGGAAACTAATAGAGTAGGTTTTAGGATGAAAGAAGGCAATATTGCCATTTAGATGCCAGGGGTTAATAGAGAGTGGAAAAGAATGATAAGAATTTTGAGGAGAACGGAAACTATAAGAGTAGGTTTTCGGATGAAAGAAGGCAATATTGCCATTTTGATGCCAGGGGTTAATAGAGAGCGGAAAAGAATGATAAGAATTTTGAGGAGAACGGAAACTAAAAGAGTAGGTATTAGGATGAAAGAAGGCAATATTACCATTTCGATGCCAGGGGTTAATAGAGAGTGGAAAAGAATCATAAGACTTTAGTGAGGAGAACAGAACCTTAATGACTAGGTTTTAGGATGAAAGAAGGCAATATTGCCATTTTCATGCCAGGGGTTAATAGAGAGTGGAAATAATGATAAGACTTTTGAGGAGAACGGAAACTAAAAGAGTAGGTTTTAGGATGAAAGAAGGCAGTATTACCATTTTGATGCCAGGGGTTAATAGAGAGTGGAAAAGAATGATAAGACTTTTGAGGATAACGGAAACTAATAGAGTGGGTTTTAGGATGAAAGAAGGCAATATTGCCATTTAGATGCCAGGGGTTAATAGAGAGTGGAAAAGAATGATAAGAATTTTGAGGAGAACGGAAACTATAAGAGTAGGTTTTCGGATGAAAGAAGGCAATATTGCCATTTTGATGCCAGGGGTTAATAGAGAGCGGAAAAGAATGATAAGAATTTTGAGGAGAACGGAAACTAAAAGAGTAGGTTTTAGGATGAAAGAAGGCAATATTACCATTTCGATGCCAGGGGTTAATAGAGAGTGGAAAAGAATCATAAGATTTTAGTGAGGAGAACAGAAACTTAATGGCTAGGTTTTAGGATGAAAGAAGGCAATATTGCCATTTTCATGCCAGGGGTTAATAGAGAGTGGAAATAATGATAAGACTTTTGAGGAGAACGGAAACTAAAAGAGTAGGTTTTAGGATGAAAGAAGGCAGTATTAACATTTTGATGCCAGGGGTTAATAGAGAGTGGAAAAGAATCATAAGACTTTAGTGAGGAGAACAGAAACTTAAAGACTAGGTTTTTGGATGAAAGAAGGCAATATTACCATTTTGATGCCAGGGGTTAATAGAGAGTGGAAAAGAATCATAGGACTTTAGTGAGGAGAACAGAAACTTAAAAACTAGGTTTTAGGATGAAAGAAGGCAATATTACCATTTTGATGCCAGGGGTTAATAGAGAGTGGAAAAGAATCATAAGACTTTAGTGAGGAGCACGGAAACTAAAAGAGTAGGTTTTAGGATGAAAGAAGGCAATATTACCATTTTGATGCCAGGGGTTAATAGAGAGTGGAAAAGAATAATAAGACTTTTGAAGAGAACAGAAACTAAAAGAGTAGGTTTTAGGATGAAAGAAGGCAATATTGCCATTTTGATGCCAGGGGTTAATAGAGAGTGGAAAAGAATGATAAGACTTTTGAGGAGAACGGAAACTAAAAGAGTAGGTTTTAGGATGAAAGAAGGCAATATTACCATTTTGATGCCAGGGGTTAATAGAGAGTGGAAAAGAATCATAAGACTTTAGTGAGGAGCACGGAAACTAAAAGAGTAGGTTTTAGGATGAAAGAAGGCAATATTACCATTTTGATGCCAGGGGTTAATAGAGAGTGGAAAAGAATAATAAGACTTTTGAGGAGAACAGAAACTAAAAGAGTAGGTTTTAGGATGAAAGAAGGCAATATTGCCATTTTGATGCCAGGGGTTAATAGAGAGTGAAAAAGAATGATAAAAATTTTGAGGAGAACGGAAACTAAAAGAGTAGGTTTTCGGATGAAAGAAGGCAATATTGCCATTTTGATGCCAGGGGTTAATAGAGACTGGAGAAGAATGATAAGACATTTGAGGAGAACGGAAACTAAAAGTGTAGGTTTTAAGATGAAAGAAGGCAATATTGCCATTTTGATGCAAGGGGTTAATAGAGAGTGGAAAAGAATGATAAGACTTTTGAGGAGAACGGAAACTAAAAGAGTAGGTTTCAGGATGAAAGAAGGCAATATTACCATTTAGATGCCAGGGGTTAATAGAGAGTGGAAAAGAATATTCAGACTTTTGAGGAGTACGGAAAGTAAAAATGTAGGTTTCAGGATGAAAGAAGGCAATATTACCATTTAGATGCCAGGGGTTAATAGAGAGTGGAAAAGAATCATAAGACTTTAGTGAGGAGAACAGAAACTTAAAGACTAGGTTTTTGGATGAAAGAAGGCAATATTACCATTTTGAAGCCAGGGCTTAATAGAGAGTGGAAAAGTATCATAGGACTTTAGTGAGGAGAACAGAAACTTAAAGACTAGGTTTTAGGATGAAAGAAGGCAATATTACCATTTTGATGGCAGGGGTTAATAGAGAGTGGAAAAGAATGATAAGACTTTAGTGAGGAGAACGGAAACTAAAAGAGTAGGTTTTAGGATGAAAGAAGGCAATATTACCATTTTGATGCCAGGGGTTAATAGAGTGGAAAAGAATAATAAGACTTTTGAGGAGAACAGAAACTAAAAGAGTAGGTTTTAGGATGAAAGAAGGCAATATTGCCATTTTGATGCCAGGGCTTAATAGAGAGTGGAAAAGAATGATAAGACTTTTGAGGAGAACGGAAACTAAAAGAGTAGGTTTTAGGATGAAAGAAGGCAATATTACCATTCTGATGCCAGGGGTTAATAGAGAGTGGAAATAATGATAAGACTTTTGAGGAGAACGGAAACTAAAAGAGTAGGTTTTAGGATGAAAGAAGGCAATATTGCCATTTTGATGCCAGGGGTTAATAGAGAGTGAAAAAGAATGATAAAAATTTTGAGGAGAACGGAAACTAAAAGAGTAGGTTTTCGGATGAAAGAATGCAATATTGCCATTTTGATGCCAGGGGTTAATAGAGAGTGGAAAAGAATGATAAGACTTTTGAGGAGAACGGAAACTAAAAGAGTAGGTTTTAGGATGAAAGAAGGCAATATTGCCATTTTGATGCCAGGGCTTAATAGAGAGTGGAAAAGAATGATAAGATTTTGAGGAGAATGGAAATAAAAGAGTAGGTTTTAGGATGAAAGAAGGCAATATTGCCATTTTGATGCCAGGGGTTAATAGAGAGTGGAAAAGAATGATAAGACTTTTGAGGAGAACGGAAACTAAAAGAGTAGGTTTAAGGATGAAAGAAGGCAATATTGCCATTTTGATGCCAGGGGTTAATAGAGAGTGGAAAAGAATGATAAGATTTTGAGGAGAATGGAAACAAAAGAGTAGGTTTTAGGATGAAAGAAGGCAATATTGCCATTTTGATGCCAGGGGTTAATAGAGAGTGGAAAAGAATGATAAGACTTTTGAGGATAACGGAAACTAAAAGAGTAGGTTTCAGGATGAAAGAAGGCAATATTACCATTTAGATGCCAGGGGTTAATAGAGAGTGGAAAAGAATGATAAGACTTTTGAGGATAACGGAAACTAAAAGTGTAGGTTTTAGGATGAAAGAAGGCAATATTGCCATTTTGATTCCAGGGGTTAATAGAGAGTGGAAATGAATGATAAGACTTTTGAGGAGAATGGAAACTAAAAGAGTAGGTTTTAGGATGAAAGAAGGCAATATTACCATTTAGATGCCAGGGTTTAATAGAGAGTGGAAAAGAATGATAAGACTTTTGAGGAGAACGGAAACTAAAAGAGTAGGTTTTAGGATGAAAGAAGGCAATATTGCCATTTTGATGCCAGGGGTTAATAGGGAGTGGAAAAGTATGATAAGACTTTTGAGGAGAACGGAAACTAAAAGAGTAGGTTTTAGGATGAAAGAAGGCAATATTACCATTTTGATGCCAGCTGTTAATAGAGAGTGGAAAAGAATGATAAGACTTTTGAGGAGAACGGAAACTAAAAGAGTAGGTTTTAGGATGAAAGAAGGCAATATTGCCATTTTGATGGTAGGGGTTAATAGAGAGTGGAAAAGAATGATAAGAATTTTGAGGAGAACGGAAACTAAAAGAGTAGGTTTCAGGATGAAAGAAGGCAATATTACCATTTAGATGCCAGGGGTTAATAGAGAGTGGAAAAGAATGATAAGACTTTTGAAAAGACGGAAACTAAAAGAGTAGGTTTCAGGATGAAAAAGGCAATATTACCATTTAGATGCCAGGGGTTAATAGAGAGTGGAAAAGAATGATAAGACTTTTGAGGAGAACGGAAACTAAAAGAGTTGGTTTCAGGATGAAAGAAGGCAATATTACCATTTCGATGCCAGGGGTTAATAGAGAGTGGAAAAGAATCATAAGACTTTAGTGAGGAGAACAGAAACTTAATGGCTAGGTTTTAGGATGAAAGAAGGCAATATTGCCATTTTCATGCCAGGGGTTAATAGAGAGTGGAAATAATGATAAGACTTTTGAGGAGAACGGAAACTAAAAGAGTAGGTTTTAGGATGAAAGAAGGCAGTATTACCATTTTGATGCCAGGGGTTAATAGAGAGTGGAAAAGAATCATAAGACTTTAGTGAGGAGAACAGAAACTTAAAGACTAGGTTTTTGGATGAAAGAAGGCAATATTACCATTTTGATGCCAGGGGTTAATAGAGAGTGGAAAAGAATCATAGGACTTTAGTGAGGAGAACAGAAACTTAAAAACTAGGTTTTAGGATGAAAGAAGGCAATATTACCATTTTGATGCCAGGGGTTAATAGAGAGTGGAAAAGAATCATAAGACTTTAGTGAGGAGCACGGAAACTAAAAGAGTAGGTTTTAGGATGAAAGAAGGCAATATTACCATTTTGATGCCAGGGGTTAATAGAGAGTGGAAAAGAATAATAAGACTTTTGAAGAGAACAGAAACTAAAAGAGTAGGTTTTAGGATGAAAGAAGGCAATATTGCCATTTTGATGCCAGGGGTTAATAGAGAGTGGAAAAGAATGATAAGACTTTTGAGGAGAACGGAAACTAAAAGAGTAGGTTTTAGGATGAAAGAAGGCAATATTACCATTTTGATGCCAGGGGTTAATAGAGAGTGGAAAAGAATCATAAGACTTTACTGAGGAGAACAGAAACTTAAAGACTAGGTTTTAGGATGAAAGAAGGCAATATTGCCATTTTCATGCCAGGGGTTAATAGAGAGTGGAAAAGAATGATAAGACTTTTGAGGAGAACGGAAACTAAAAGAGTAGGTTTTAGGATGAAAGAAGGCAATATTACCATTTTGATGCCAGGGGTTAATAGAGAGTGGAAAAGAATCATAAGACTTTAGTGAGGAGCACGGAAACTAAAAGAGTAGGTTTTAGGATGAAAGAAGGCAATATTACCATTTTGATGCCAGGGGTTAATAGAGAGTGGAAAAGAATAATAAGACTTTTGAGGAGAACAGAAACTAAAAGAGTAGGTTTTAGGATGAAAGAAGGCAATATTGCCATTTTGATGCCAGGGGTTAATAGAGAGTGAAAAAGAATGATAAAAATTTTGAGGAGAACGGAAACTAAAAGAGTAGGTTTTCGGATGAAAGAAGGCAATATTGCCATTTTGATGCCAGGGGTTAATAGAGACTGGAGAAGAATGATAAGACATTTGAGGAGAACGGAAACTAAAAGTGTAGGTTTTAAGATGAAAGAAGGCAATATTGCCATTTTGATGCAAGGGGTTAATAGAGAGTGGAAAAGAATGATAAGACTTTTGAGGAGAACGGAAACTAAAAGAGTAGGTTTCAGGATGAAAGAAGGCAATATTACCATTTAGATGCCAGGGGTTAATAGAGAGTGGAAAAGAATATTCAGACTTTTGAGGAGTACGGAAAGTAAAAATGTAGGTTTCAGGATGAAAGAAGGCAATATTACCATTTAGATGCCAGGGGTTAATAGAGAGTGGAAAAGAATCATAAGACTTTAGTGAGGAGAACAGAAACTTAAAGACTAGGTTTTTGGATGAAAGAAGGCAATATTACCATTTTGATGCCAGGGGTTAATAGAGAGTGGAAAAGAATCATAGGACTTTAGTGAGGAGAACAGAAACTTAAAGACTAGGTTTTAGGATGAAAGAAGGCAATATTACCATTTTGATGGCAGGGGTTAATAGAGAGTGGAAAAGAATGATAAGACTTTTGAACAGACGGAAACTAAAAGAGTAGGTTTCAGGATGAAAAAGGCAATATTACCATTTAGATGCCAGGGGTTAATAGAGAGTGGAAAAGAATGATAAGACTTTTGAGGAGAACGGAAACTAAAAGAGTTGGTTTCAGGATGAAAGAAGGCAATATTACCATTTCGATGCCAGGGGTTAATAGAGAGTGGAAAAGAATCATAAGACTTTAGTGAGGAGAACAGAAACTTAATGGCTAGGTTTTAGGATGAAAGAAAGCAATGTTGCCATTTTCATGCCAGGGGTTAATAGAGAGTGGAAATAATGATAAGACTTTTGAGGAGAACGGAAACTAAAAGAGTAGGTTTTAGGATGAAAGAAGGCAGTATTACCATTTTGATGCCAGGGGTTAATAGAGAGTGGAAAAGAATCATAAGACTTTAGTGAGGAGCACGGAAACTAAAAGAGTAGGTTTTAGGATGAAAGAAAGCAATATTACCATTTTGATGCCAGGGGTTAATAGAGATTGGAAAAGAATAATAAGACTTTTGAGGAGAACAGAAACTAAAAGAGTAGGTTTTAGGATGAAAGAAGGCAATATTGCCATTTTGATGCCAGGGGTTAATAGAGAGTGGAAAAGAATGATAAGACTTTTGAGGAGAACGGAAACTAAAAGAGTAGGTTTTAGGATGAAAGAAGGCAATATTACCATTTTGATGCCAGGGGTTAATAGAGAGTGGAAAAGAATCATAAGACTTTACTGAGGAGAACAGAAACTTAAAGACTAGGTTTTAGGATGAAAGAAGGCAATATTGCCATTTTCATGCCAGGGGTTAATAGAGAGTGGAAAAGAATGATAAGACTTTTGAGGAGAACGGAAACTAAAAGAGTAGGTTTTAGGATGAAAGAAGGCAATATTACCATTTTGATGCCAGGGGTTAATAGAGAGTGGAAAAGAATCATAAGACTTTAGTGAGGAGCACGGAAACTAAATGAGTAGGTTTTAGGATGAAAGAAGGCAATATTACCATTTTGATGCCAGGGGTTAATAGAGAGTGGAAAAGAATAATAAGACTTTTGAGGAGAACAGAAACTAAAAGAGTAGGTTTTAGGATGAAAGAAGGCAATATTGCCATTTTGATGCCAGGGGTTAATAGAGAGTGAAAAAGAATGATAAAAATTTTGAGGAGAACGGAAACTAAAAGAGTAGGTTTTCGGATGAAAGAAGGCAATATTGCCATTTTGATGCCAGGGGTTAATAGAGAGTGGAGAAGAATGATAAGACATTTGAGGAGAACGGAAACTAAAAGAGTAGGTTTTACGATGAAAGAAGGCAATATTGCCATTTTGATGCCAGGGGTTAATAGAGAGTGGAAAAGAATATTAAACTTTTGAGGAGAACGGAAAGTAAAAATGTAGGTTTCAGGATGAAAGAAGGCAATATTACCATTTAGATGCCAGGGGTTAATAGAGAGTGGAAAAGAATCATAAGACTTTAGTGAGGAGAACAGAAACTTAAAGACTAGGTTTTTGGATGAAAGAAGGCAATATTACCATTTTGATGCCAGGGGTTAATAGAGAGTGGAAAAGAATCATAGGACTTTAGTGAGGAGAACAGAAACTTAAAGACTAGGTTTTAGGATGAAAGAAGGCAATATTACCATTTTGATGTCAGGGGTTAATAGAGAGTGGAAAAGAATGATAAGACTTTAGTGAGGAGAACGGAAACTAAAAGAGTAGGTTTTAGGATGAAAGAAGGCAATATTACCATTTTGATGCCAGGTGTTAATAGAGAGTGGAAAAGAATAATAAGACTTTTGAGGAGAACAGAAACTAAAAGAGTAGGTTTTAGGATGAAAGAAGGCAATATTACCATTCTGATGCCAGGGGTTAATAGAGAGTGGAAATAATGATAAGACTTTTGAGGAGAACGGAAACTAAAAGAGTAGGTTTTAGGATGAAAGAAGGCAATATTGCCATTTTGATGCCAGGGGTTAATAGAGAGTGAAAAAGAATGATAAAAATTTTGAGGAGAACGGAAACTAAAAGAGTAGGTTTTCGGATGAAAGAAGGCAATATTGCCATTTTGATGCCAGGGGTTAATAGAGAGTGGAAAAGAATGATAAGACTTTTGAGGAGAACGGAAACTAAAAGAGTAGGTTTTAGGATGAAAGAAGGCAATATTGCCATTTTGATGCCAGGGCTTAATAGAGAGTGGAAAAGAATGATAAGATTTTGAGGAGAATGGAAATAAAAGAGTAGGTTTTAGGATGAAAGAAGGCAATATTGCCATTTTGATGCCAAGGGTTAATAGAGAGTGGAAAAGAATGATAAGACTTTTGAGGAGAACGGAAACTAAAAGAGTAGGTTTTCGGATGAAAGAAGGCAATATTGCCATTTTGATGCCAGGGGTTAATAGAGAGTGGAAAAGAATGATAAGATTTTGAGGAGAATGGAATCAAAAGAGTAGGTTTTAGGATGAAAGAAGGCAATATTGCCATTTTGATGCCAGGGGTTAATAGAGAGTGGAAAAGAATGATAAGACTTTTGAGGAGAACGGAAACTAAAAGAGTAGGTTTCAGGATGAAAGAAGGCAATATTACCATTTAGATGCCAGGGGTTAATAGAGAGTGGAAAAGAATGATAAGACTTTTGAGGATAACGGAAACTAAAAGTGTAGGTTTTAGGATGAAAGAAGGCAATATTGCCATTTTGATTCCAGGGGTTAATAGAGAGTGGAAATGAATGATAAGACTTTTGAGGAGAATGGAAACTAAAAGAGTAGGTTTCAGGATGAAAGAAGGCAATATTACCATTTTGATGCCAGGGGTTAATAGAGAGTGGAAAAGGATGATAAGACTTTTGAGGAGAACGGAAACTAAAAGAGTAGGTTTAGGATGAAAGAAGGCAATATTACCATTTTGATGCCAGGGGTTAATAGAGAGTGGAAAAGGATGATAAGACTTTTGAGGAGAACGGAAACTAAAAGTGTAGGTTTTAGGATGAAAGAAGGCAATATTGCCATTTTGATTCCAGGGGTTAATAGAGAGTGGAAAAGAATGATAAGACTTTTGAGGAGAACGGAAACTAAAAGAGTAGGTTTTAGGATGAAAGAAGGCAATATTACCATTTTGATGCCAGGGGTTAATAGAGAGTGGAAAAGGATGATAAGACTTTTGAGGAGAACGGAAACTAAAAGAGTAGGTTTTAGGTTGAAAGAAGGCAATATTACCATTTAGATGCCAGGGGTTAATAGAGAGTGGAAAAGAATGATAAGACTTTTGAACAGACGGAAACTAAAAGAGTAGGTTTCAGGATGAAAAAGGCAATATTACCATTTAGATGCCAGGGGTTAATAGACGGTGGAAAAGAATGATAAGACTTTTGAGGAGAACGGAAACTAAAAGAGTTGGTTTCAGGATGAAAGAAGGCAATATTACCATTTTGATGCCAGGGGTTAATAGAGAGTGGAAAAGGATGATAAGACTTTTGAGGAGAACGGAAACTAAAAGAGTAGGTTTTAGGATGAAAGAAGGCAATATTACCATTTTGATGCCAGGGGTTAATAGAGAGTGGAAAAGGATGATAAGACTTTTGAGGAGAACGGAAACTAAAAGAGTAGGTTTTAGGATGAAAGAAGGCAATATTACCATTTAGATGCCAGGGGTTAATAGAGAGTGGAAAATAATGATAAGACTTTTGAACAGACGGAAACTAAAAGAGTAGGTTTCAGGATGAAAAAGGCAATATTACCATTTAGATGCCAGGGGTTAATAGACGGTGGAAAAGAATGATAAGACTTTTGAGGAGAACGGAAACTAAAAGAGTTGGTTTCAGGATGAAAAAAGGCAATATTACCATTTCGATGCCAGGGGTTAATAGAGAGTGGAAAAGAATCATAAGACTTTAGTGAGGAGAAAAGAAACTTAATGGCTAGGTTTTAGGATGAAAGAAGGCAATATTGCCATTTTCATGCCAGGGGTTAATAGAGAGTGGAAATAATGATAAGACTTTTGAGGAGAACGGAAACTAAAAGAGTAGGTTTTAGGATGAAAGAAGGCAGTATTACCATTTTGATGCCAGGGGTTAATAGAGAGTGGAAAAGAATCATAAGACTTTAGTGAGGAGCACGGAAACTAAAAGAGTAGGTTTTAGGATGAAAGAAGGCAATATTACCATTTTGATGCCAGGGGTTAATAGAGAGTGGAAAAGAATAATAAGACTTTTGAGGAGAACAGAAACTAAAAGAGTAGGTTTTAGGATGAAAGAAGGCAATATTGCCATTTTGATGCCAGGGGTTAATAGAGAGTGAAAAAGAATGATAAAAATTTTGAGGAGAACGGAAACTAAAAGAGTAGGTTTTCGGATGAAAGAAGGCTATATTGCCATTTTGATGCCAGGGGTTAATAGAGAGTGGAGAAGAATGATAAGACATTTGAGGAGAACGGAAACTAAAAGTGTAGGTTTTAAGATGAAAGAAGGCAATATTGCCATTTTGATGCAAGGGGTTAATAGAGAGTGGAAAAGAATATTAAGACTTTTGAGGAGAACGGAAAGTAAAAATGTAGGTTTCAGGATGAAAGAAGGCAATATTACCATTTAGATGCCAGGGGTTAATAGAGAGCGGAAAAGAATCATAAGACTTTAGTGAGGAGAACAGAAACTTAAAGACTAGGTTTTTGGATGAAAGAAGGCAATATTACCATTTTGATGCCAGGGGTTAATAGAGAGTGGAAAAGAATCATAGGACTTTAGTGAGGAGAACAGAAACTTAAAGACTAGGTTTTAGGATGAAAGAAGGCAATATTACCATTTTGATGGCAGGGGTTAATAGAGAGTGGAAAAGAATGATAAGACTTTAGTGAGGAGAACGGAAACTAAAAGAGTAGGTTTTAGGATGAAAGAAGGCAATATTACCATTTTGATGCCAGGTGTTAATAGAGAGTGGAAAAGAATAATAAGACTTTTGAGGAGAACAGAAACTAAAAGAGTAGGTTTTAGGATGAAAGAAGGCAATATTACCATTCTGATGCCAGGGGTTAATAGAGAGTGGAAATAATGATAAGACTTTTGAGGAGAACGGAAACTAAAAGAGTAGGTTTTAGGATGAAAGAAGGCAATATTGCCATTTTGATGCCAGGGGTTAATAGAGAGTGAAAAAGAATGATAAAAATTTTGAGGAGAACGGAAACTAAAAGAGTAGGTTTTCGGATGAAAGAAGGCAATATTGCCATTTTGATGCCAGGGGTTAATAGAGAGTGGAAAAGAATGATAAGACTTTTGAGGAGAACGGAAACTAAAAGAGTAGGTTTTAGGATGAAAGAAGGCAATATTGCCATTTTGATGCCAGGGCTTAATAGAGAGTGGAAAAGAATGATAAGATTTTGAGGAGAATGGAATCAAAAGAGTAGGTTTTAGGATGAAAGAAGGCAATATTGCCATTTTGATGCCAGGGGTTAATAGAGAGTGGAAAAGAATGATAAGACTTTTGAGGAGAACGGAAACTAAAAGAGTAGGTTTCAGGATGAAAGAAGGCAATATTACCATTTAGATGCCAGGGGTTAATAGAGAGTGGAAAAGAATGATAAGACTTTTGAGGATAACGGAAACTAAAAGTGTAGGTTTTAGGATGAAAGAAGGCAATATTGCCATTTTGATTCCAGGGGTTAATAGAGAGTGGAAATGAATGATAAGACTTTTGAGGAGAATGGAAACTAAAAGAGTAGGTTTCAGGATGAAAGAAGGCAATATTACCATTTAGATGCCAGGGTTTAATAGAGAGTGGAAAAGAATGATAAGACTTTTGAGGAGAACGGAAACTAAAAGAGTAGGTTTTAGGATGAAAGAAGGCAATATTGCCATTTTGATGCCAGGGGTTAATAGAGAGTGAAAAAGAATGATAAAAATTTTGAGGAGAACGGAAACTAAAAGAGTAGGTTTTCGGATGAAAGAATGCAATATTGCCATTTTGATGCCAGGGGTTAATAGAGAGTGGAAAAGAATGATAAGACTTTTGAGGAGAACGGAAACTAAAAGAGTAGGTTTTAGGATGAAAGAAGGCAATATTGCCATTTTGATGCCAGGGCTTAATAGAGAGTGGAAAAGAATGATAAGATTTTGAGGAGAATGGAAATAAAAGAGTAGGTTTTAGGATGAAAGAAGGCAATATTGCCATTTTGATGCCAGGGGTTAATAGAGAGCGGAAAAGAATCATAAGACTTTAGTGAGGAGAACAGAAACTTAAAGACTAGGTTTTTGGATGAAAGAAGGCAATATTACCATTTTGATGCCAGGGGTTAATAGAGAGTGGAAAAGAATCATAGGACTTTAGTGAGGAGAACAGAAACTTAAAGACTAGGTTTTAGGATGAAAGAAGGCAATATTACCATTTTGATGGCAGGGGTTAATAGAGAGTGGAAAAGAATGATAAGACTTTAGTGAGGAGAACGGAAACTAAAAGAGTAGGTTTTAGGATGAAAGAAGGCAATATTACCATTTTGATGCCAGGTGTTAATAGAGAGTGGAAAAGAATAATAAGACTTTTGAGGAGAACAGAAACTAAAAGAGTAGGTTTTAGGATGAAAGAAGGCAATATTACCATTCTGATGCCAGGGGTTAATAGAGAGTGGAAATAATGATAAGACTTTTGAGGAGAACGGAAACTAAAAGAGTAGGTTTTAGGATGAAAGAAGGCAATATTGCCATTTTGATGCCAGGGGTTAATAGAGAGTGAAAAAGAATGATAAAAATTTTGAGGAGAACGGAAACTAAAAGAGTAGGTTTTCGGATGAAAGCAGGCAATATTGCCATTTTGATGCCAGGGGTTAATAGAGAGTGGAAAAGAATGATAAGACTTTTGAGGAGAACGGAAACTAAAAGAGTAGGTTTTAGGATGAAAGAAGGCAATATTGCCATTTTGATGCCAGGGCTTAATAGAGAGTGGAAAAGAATGATAAGATTTTGAGGAGAATGGAAATAAAAGAGTAGGTTTTAGGATGAAAGAAGGCAATATTGCCATTTTGATGCCAAGGGTTAATAGAGAGTGGAAAAGAATGATAAGACTTTTGAGGAGAACGGAAACTACAAGAGTAGGTTTTCGGATGAAAGAAGGCAATATTGCCATTTTGATGCCAGGGGTTAATAGAGAGTGGAAAAGAATGATAAGATTTTGAGGAGAATGGAATCAAAAGAGTAGGTTTTAGGATGAAAGAAGGCAATATTGCCATTTTGATGCCAGGGGTTAATAGAGAGTGGAAAAGAATGATAAGACTTTTGAGGAGAACGGAAACTAAAAGAGTAGGTTTCAGGATGAAAGAAGGCAATATTACCATTTAGATGCCAGGGGTTAATAGAGAGTGGAAAAGAATGATAAGACTTTTGAGGATAACGGAAACTAAAAGTGTAGGTTTTAGGATGAAAGAAGGCAATATTGCCATTTTGATTCCAGGGGTTAATAGAGAGTGGAAATGAATGATAAGACTTTTGAGGAGAATGGAAACTAAAAGAGTAGGTTTCAGGATGAAAGAAGGCAATATTACCATTTAGATGCCAGGGTTTAATAGAGAGTGGAAAAGAATGATAAGACTTTTGAGGAGAACGGAAACTAAAAGAGTAGGTTTTAGGATGAAAGAAGGTAATATTGCCATTTTGATGCCAGGGGTTAATAAGGGAGGGTGTGGAAAAGTATGATAAGACTTTTGAGGAGAACGGAAACTAAAAGAGTAGGTTTTAGGATGAAAGAAGGCAATATTACCATTTTGATGCCAGGGGTTAATAGAGAGTGGAAAAGGATGATAAGACTTTTGAGGAGAACGGAAACTAAAAGAGTAGGTTTTAGGATGAAAGAAGGCAATATTACCATTTAGATGCCAGGGGTTAATAGAGAGTGGAAAAGAATGATAAGACTTTTGAACAGACGGAAACTAAAATAGTAGGTTTCAGGATGAAAAAGGCAATATTACCATTTAGATGCCAGGGGTTAATAGAGAGTGGAAAAGAATGATAAGACTTTTGAGGAGAACGGAAACTAAAAGAGTTGGTTTCAGGATGAAAGAAGGCAATATTACCATTTCGATGCCAGGGGTTAATAGAGAGTGGAAAAGAATCATAAGACTTTAGTGAGGAGAACAGAAACTTAATGGCTAGGTTTTAGGATGAAAGAAGGCAATATTGCCATTTTGATGCCAGGGGTTAATAGAGAGTGGAAATAATGATAAGACTTTTGAGGAGAACGGAAACTAAAAGAGTAGGTTTTAGGATGAAAGAAGGCAGTATTACTATTTTGATGCCAGGGGTTAATAGAGAGTGGAAAAGAATCATAAGACTTTAGTGAGGAGAACAGAAACTTAAAGACTAGGTTTTTGGATGAAAGAAGGCAATATTACCATTTTGATGCCAGGGGTTAATAGAGAGTGGAAAAGAATCATAGGACTTTAGTGAGGAGAACAGAAACTTAAAAACTAGGTTTTAGGATGAAAGAAGGCAATATTACCATTTTGATGCCAGGGGTTAATAGAGAGTGGAAAAGAATCATAAGACTTTAGTGAGGAGCACGGAAACTAAAAGAGTAGGTTTTAGGATGAAAGAAAGCAATATTACCATTTTGATGCCAGGGGTTAATAGAGAGTGGAAAAGAATAATAAGACTTTTGAGGAGAACAGAAACTAAAAGAGTAGGTTTTAGGATGAAAGAAGGCAATATTGCCATTTTGATGCCAGGGGTTAATAGAGAGTGGAAAAGAATGATAAGACTTTTGAGGAGAACGGAAACTAAAAGAGTAGGTTTTAGGATGAAAGAATGCAATATTACCATTTTGATGCCAGGGGTTAATAGAGAGTGGAAAAGAATCATAAGACTTTACTGAGGAGAACAGAAACTTAAAGACTAGGTTTTAGGATGAAAGAAGGCAATATTGCCATTTTCATGCCAGGGGTTAATAGAGAGTGGAAAAGAATGATAAGACTTTTGAGGAGAACGGAAACTAAAAGAGTAGGTTTTAGGATGAAAGAAGGCAATATTACCATTTTGATGCCAGGGGTTAATAGAGAGTGGAAAAGAATCATAAGACTTTAGTGAGGAGCACGGAAACTAAAAGAGTAGGTTTTAGGATGAAAGAAGGCAATATTACCATTTTGATGCCAGGGGTTAATAGAGAGTGGAAAAGAATAATAAGACTTTTGAGGAGAACAGAAACTAAAAGAGTAGGTTTTAAGATGAAAGAAGGCAATATTGCCATTTTGATGCCAGGGGTTAATAGAGAGTGAAAAAGAATGATAAAAATTTTGAGGAGAACGGAAACTAAAAGAGTAGGTTTTCGGATGAAAGAAGGCAATATTGCCATTTTGATGCCAGGGGTTAATAGAGAGTGGAGAAGAATGATAAGACATTTGAGGAGAACGGAAACTAAAAGTGTAGGTTTTAAGATGAAAGAAGGCAATATTGCCATTTTGATGCAAGGGGTTAATAGAGAGTGGAAAAGAATATTAAGACTTTTGAGGAGAACGGAAAGTAAAAATGTAGGTTTCAGGATGAAAGAAGGCAATATTACCATTTAGATGCCAGGGGTTAATAGAGAGTGGAAAAGAATCATAAGACTTTAGTGAGGAGAACAGAAACTTAAAGACTAGGTTTTTGGATGAAAGAAGGCAATATTACCATTTTGATGCCAGGGCTTAATAGAGAGTGGAAAAGAATCATAGGACTTTAGTGAGGAGAACAGAAACTTAAAACTAGGTTTTAGGATGAAAGAAGGCAATATTACCATTTTGATGGCAGGGGTTAATAGAGAGTGGAAAAGAATGATAAGACTTTAGTGAGGAGAACGGAAACTAAAAGAGTAGGTTTTAGGATGAAAGAAGGCAATATTGCCATTTTGATGCCAGGGGTTAATAGAGAGTGGAAAAGAATCATAAGATTTTTGAGGAGAACGGAAACTAAAAGAGTAGGTTTTAGGATGAAAGAAGGCAATATTACCATTTTGATGCCAGGGGTTAATAGAAAGTGGAAATAATGATAAGACTTTTGAGGAGAACGGAAAGTAAAAGAGTAGGTTTTAGGATGAAAGAAGGCAATATTGCCATTTTGATGCCAGTGGTTAATAGAGAGTGGAAAAGAATCATAAGACTTTAGTGAGGAGAACGGAAACTAAAAGTGTAGGTTTTAAGATGAAAGAAGGCAATATTGCCATTTTGATGCAAGGGGTTAATAGAGAGTGGAAAAGAATATTAAGACTTTTGAGGAGAACGGAAAGTAAAAATGTAGGTTTCAGGATGAAAGAAGGCAATATTACCATTTAGATGCCAGGGGTTAATAGAGAGTGGAAAAGAATCATAAGACTTTAGTGAGGAGAACAGAAACTTAAAGACTAGGTTTTTGGATGAAAGAAGGCAATATTACCATTTTGATGCCAGGGCTTAATAGAGAGTGGAAAAGAATCATAGGACTTTAGTGAGGAGAACAGAAACTTAAAGACTAGGTTTTAGGATGAAAGAAGGCAATATTACCATTTTGATGGCAGGGGTTAATAGAGAGTGGAAAAGAATGATAAGACTTTAGTGAGGAGAACGGAAACTAAAAGAGTAGGTTTTAGGATGAAAGAAGGCAATATTGCCATTTTGATGCCAGGGTTTAATAGAGAGTGGAAAAGAATCATAAGATTTTTGAGGAGAACGGAAACTAAAAGAGTAGGTTTTAGGATGAAAGAAGGCAATATTACCATTTTGATGCCAGGGGTTAATAGAAAGTGGAAATAATGATAAGACTTTTGAGGAGAACGGAAACTAAAAGAGTAGGTTTTAGGATGAAAGAAGGCAATATTGCCATTTTGATGCCAGTGGTTAATAGAGAGTGCAAAAGAATCATAAGACTTTAGTGAGGAGAACGGAAACTAAAAGAGTAGGTTTTAGGATGAAAGAAGGCAATATTACCATTTTGATGCCAGGGGTTAATAGAGAGTGGAAAAGAATAATAAGACTTTTGAGGAGAACAGAAACTAAAAGAGTAGGTTTTAGGATGAAAGAAGGCAATATTGCCATTTTGATGACAGGGGTTAATAGAGAGTGAAAAAGAATGATAAAAATTTTGAGGAGAACGGAAACTAAAAGAGTAGGTTTTCGGATGAAAGAAGGCAATATTGCCATTTTGATGCCAGGGGTTATTAGAGAGCGGCAAAGAATGATAAGACTTTTGAGGAGAACGGAAACTAAAAGAGTAGGTTTTAGGATGAAAGTAGGCAATATTACCATTTTGATGCCAGGGGTTAATAGAGAGTGGAAAAGAATGATAAGACTTTTGAGGAGAACGGAAACTAAAAGAGTAGTTTTCAGGATGAAAGAAGGCAATATTACCATTTAGATGCCAGGGGTTAATAGAGAGTGGAAAAGAATATTAAGACTTTTGAGGAGAATGGAAACTAAAAAAGTAGGTTTCAGGATGAAAGAAGGCAATATTACCATTTAGATGCCAGGGGTTAATAGAGAGTGGAAAAGAATGATAAGACTTTTGAGGAGAACGGAAACTAAAAGAGTAGGTTTCAGGATGAAAGAAGGCAATATTGCCATTTTGATGCCAGGGGTTAATAGAGAGTGGAAAAGAATGATAAGACTTTTGAGGAGAACGGAAATTAAAGAATAGGTTTCAGGATGAAAGAAGGCAATATTGCCATTTTGATGCCAGGGCTTAATAGAGAGTGGAAAAGAATGATAAGACTTTTGAGGAGAACGGAAACTAAAAGAGTAGGTTTTAGGATGAACGAAGGCAATATTGCCATTTTGATGCCAGGGGTTAATAGAGAGTGGAAAAGAATGATAAGACTTTTGAGGAGAACGGAAACTAGAAGAGTAGGTTTTAGGATGAAAGAAGGCAATATTGCCATTTTGATGCCAGGGGTTAATAGAGAGTGGAAAAAATGATAAGACTTTTGAGGAGAACGGAAACTAAAAGAGTAGGTTTTAGGATGAAAGAAGGCAATATTGCCATTTTGATGCCAGGGGTTAATAGAGAGTGGAAAAGAATGATAAGACTTTTGAGGAGAACGGAAACTAAAAGAGTAGGTTTTAGGATGAAAGAAGGCAATATTACCATTTTGATGCCAGGGGTTAATAGAGAGTGGAAAAGAATGATAAGACTTTTGAGGAGAACGGAAACTAAAAGAGTAGGTTTTAGGATGAAAGAAGGCAATATTGCCATGTTGATGCCAGGGCTTAATAGAGAGTGGAAAAGAATGATAAGATTTTGAGGAGAATGGAAATAAAAGAGTAGGTTTTAGGATGAAAGAAGGCAATATTGCCATTTTGATGCCAGGGGTTAATAGAGAGTGGAAAAGAATGATAAGACTTTTGAGGAGAACGGAAACTAAAAGAGTAGGTTTCAGGATGAAAGAAGGCAATATTGCCATTTTGATGCCAGGGCTTAATAGAGAGTGGAAAAGAATGATAAGATTTTGAGGAGAATGGAAACAAAAGAGTAGGTTTTAGGATGAAAGAAGGCAATATTGCCATTTTGATGCCAGGGGTTAATAGAGAGTGGAAAAGAATGATAAGACTTTTGAGGAGAACGGAAACTAAAAGAGTAGGTTTTAGGATGAAAGAAGGCAATATTGCCATTTTGATGCCAGGGCTTAATAGAGAGTGGAAAAGAATGATAAGATTTTGAGGAGAATGGAAACAAAATAGTAGGTTTTAGGATGAAAGAAGGCAATATTGCCATTTTGATGCCAGGGGTTAATAGAGAGTGGAAAAGAATGATAAGATTTTGAGGAGAACGGAAACTAAAAGAGTAGGTTTTAGGATGAAAGAAGGCAATATTACCATTTTGATGCCAGGGTTTAATAGAGAGTGGAAAAGAATGATAAGACTTTAGTGAGGAGAATAAACAATATAAGAGCAGCTTTCATGAAGACAGAAGAAGGTGATATTGCCACTTAGATGCCAGGGATAACAGTGAGTGGAAGACAATGATAAGACTTTAGTGAGAAGAACGGAAACTAAAAGAATAGGTTTTAGGATGACAGCAGGTAATATTGCCATTTTGATGCTAGGGCTATCAGAGAGTGGAAGAGAATGACAAGACTTTAGTTAAAAGAACGGAAAATAAAAGAGTAGGTTTCAGGAAGACAAAAACTGGCAATAATGTTACTAAGATATCAGGAGTAACTAAATGTAGAAGAGAATAAAACTTTAGTGAGAAAAGAACGATAAGAAAAACAGGTTTAGAAAAGCAGAAGATGGCTGCTGTTGTTGCATTTAAACTGTTGAAGATTATGGGTAGCAGGAAACAAGAAATTGGAAGAGAGTTTCTCAACTTAGATGTGTAAGCAATGAAACTATTAGAATACAACTTACAGTTACATCTAGCCATTTCAATTGTAACATGTTGAAACTTTTTAGCTAATCTCGTAGTATGCTTAAATTCCTGCGGGAGAGGTACGAAAGCAAAAAACTTATAAGAACAATTAGCATGAAATATTTACAGGAAAGACACAGGGAAGCTACATTGATGGAGTGGGAAAGTGACTGAAGTCAAAGAGAAAGATCACAACAGATAACATTACAAAACCTACTTTGAATTTTGTCAAGAATTTTGAGATATAAAACCAGAGCATCTGACTAGATATGGCAGCAATATTTAATGCATAGATGAATTTAAAAAGTTATAAATTGGAAGTTGGATTCTGGCAAAAACTTTATATCACAGTAAATTAATGTTCTTAGGAACAGATCTAGCAGTTGATTCAACATAATCACTCCACAAAATGAGTTGCTCTCTTAAAGGTTAGCATCAGCCATACTGATAGAGGTCAAAAATGGCTCTCATTTCTTACACCAGTTAATTGATTAGAGGTCGTTTTTGAAAGCAGCTTTACTCTGCCAGCTTTATTCAACATTATTAAGACAGGAATGAATAGTTAGGTTTTCAGCAGCATAAATAATTTCCTCCCTATTATAATAAAGACAACTGTGTATTTATATATACATATATATATATATATATATATATATATATATATATATATATTTTCCTCTGTCATGCTCATGGAGAGAGAGACAATAATGAGGCAGTGCCAGTTCAGTTCATTAGAGAGACAATAGCAAGGCAGTGTAAGCTCAGTTTCTTCTCTTTACTAACAGTTATTAAACTTTACTACCAGTTTTGAAAGTTCATACAGCTTATTCGCTCTTTAACAGTGGCTTATTTTATTTTTTGCAATAATTATGTCATTGAGTAGTGAAGAAAATATATATAACCACTTTATTATGATAAAGGCCATTGTGTATTTATTTGTGTGTGTGTGTGTGTGTATATAGCAACAACAATACCAATAGTAAGAGAACTAACTCTACCAAAACTAGTATTAATCAATAATCATCTTGTATAACCCACTGAGAACAAACTTGGAGGGAAAATAAGGGGAAGCAAAAAAAGAAACAAACGAAGTACCTGAACAAAAAGACAAGCACCCGGAAGAAAGAAAAAACCCTAACACTAAAGCGCTCAATACGAAAGTAAAGCAAACAAAGACTGTTTTTTTCTTTTTTTTATATATATATATATAAATATATGTACGTATGTATGCATGTATATATTTCCCTCCTGTCACACCCAAGGGTTTTGATTATTTTTTTTCTTACGTCTTAATGTAAGATAATTAATAGTAGATACATCAATGCATATGTTGCTGTCACTTTAGATGACATATTGATATAAATATTTTACCGTAATTTTTGATGGCACAAGCTCACTCATTTAATAATAGTATTGCTGATTTATCTTTTGATTTTACCAAGAATTTCTAAATGACCAAATATAAGAATATTGATTTTGGGATGTTTGGCAGGCTGTAAACTTTTAATTCACTATGCTTTCATCTGTACATAAATGATGTAATTTGGGACAGTGTATTTTTTTGGTTAGTTTAATTGATTGATTGATTTGTTTTATAAAGTCTATCATCATTTTGAGGGTTATTTAAAGCCAGAAGTTATTTTTAAATTGTAAGAATATATATATATATATATACAGTACTGTGCAAAAGTATAAGAACAAGAACTATTTTAACTTTTATGAGGCATCATAATAGAGTTTAAAGTCACCCTTGTTTTAACACTTTTGCACACTACCAGTCATGTGCAAAAGT
The DNA here is from genome assembly GCA_037127315.1 of Ascarosepion bandense. Lineage (NCBI taxonomy): Eukaryota > Metazoa > Mollusca > Cephalopoda > Sepiida > Sepiidae > Ascarosepion > Ascarosepion bandense. The sequence continues at coordinate 2,588,221 of JBBBDQ010002153.1, read as the reverse complement.
ATTAGAACAGGGGTTATTTTCCTAAAAACCTCACTGAAATTCAAATAGAGGGTGAAAAGCCAAGTAAATTGCTAATAAATACTGATTATTTAAAACTAGGTGTAAAAGAAATATATTAAAAAGAAGTTATATTTAATTTTTCCTATTTTCTATTAAACAAGTTATTTTTAAACTACTCATTATTCTATTATCCTTGGATATGACTGACTTTTTTCTTCTTCCCCTCTCTTGAATTGATAAATCTAATGTTACTTTGCAAGACACACTTTAGGAACAAATACAAGCTGCTTGGTAGGAAATACCATTAGATACATTGAAGAAGCTTGTGATGTCAATGCCTGACAGAATGAATGCTGTGATCAAAGCAAAAGGCTATTATACTAAATATTAAATTTATTTTGTAACAAGTGTATTTTCTTGTTAAAACATTTGTTGAGTAAATCAAATAAAATTACTTTAATTAAATTATTTTTTATCAATATTTTTCATAAAAGATAAAATAGTTCTTGTCCTAATACTTTTGCACATTACTATATATATATATATATTGATTTATTCTTCAGCATTTTCTTCTTTCTAGACAACAACCTGGCCATAAGACATTCACTATTTGCCCATACCTGGAGCTGAAAACAGGCGCAACAACCTTCTGTCAGGGTGGAACTGTAAACAACATCAATTAAGAGGTGGTTCCACACTCCTCATCAGAGACCTTGCTAACAGATGTAGTTTATCATCCTACCCAAGAGAGAATACCTACAGTCCTTATGTGTAGCCAGCTTATCAGTCAACAAAACACTGTTGGACAGCAATGGCTCAGGTATAGAGCTAAGCTAAAGTGTAACCTCTCAGCTGTCAATGTGACAATTTGCCCTTGCTAGAAATAAGATATTTTGACTTAGAAATATTTCATTTTTTGTGAGTTTATTAACTGATGCCAAGAAACCCAATTTTCTTTTCGTTTTTTTTTAATCATTTCACCCCAAGCAAGGCATTCCACTGCCACTCTTGCACAGGGGGTTACATAGGGAATGGTGGTGAGAAAGAGTTAGTTCCCTTCCACATACTTGCTTCCCCGACAGCTACAATCTCCAGGTGTTTAAATGTAAGGTCAATAGACACTTCCTAACACACTAACTTGCATCTATTCTCTCAAACACTCTCACCATCTAACCAACCATCATTCTCGGTATCCTTACCCATCTATCACCCTCCTTCTGACATTTCCTATATCTAACCATCCTTTCTCATCTCTTCCCCGACCCTATATAACCCCCTGTGCAATAGTGGCAGTGGAATGCCTTGCTCGTGGTGAAACAATTAAAAAAAAAAAAATTAAAGTTTGAGCATATAAACACAGATGGCGTGCAAAGTTTTTCATTTGTTTTTCACTTAGTGATTCTTGGCGTCAGGTGATAAATCCACATAAAATGGTGTGTTTCTAGGTGAGAATATACAGAATGAATCTGCTGAAAATACATGTAGGAGGTTATTAAGATGTTTTTCCTTTTAAAAGTTACTTGAATCTATAATATAACGTTTCAAGTGTTTTGCTTACATTATTACACTCCTGATCAAAATTTTAAGACCACTTAAAAATCTTTAAAAAGAAATATTTTTTTTACGGATGAATTTTAAACTCCTCCCACTTAAGGTTACCAATACTACAATCTAAAAGGTTATGGAAACAAAAAGCTATATTCCAAACATTTTATTTAGAAATTTACATTTTTATAAAATGAGGCGATTTACACATGATCAAAATTATAAGACCAGAGACAAAAAATCTACGAAATTGTACAAAAAGTGTATGAAAACATTCAACAACTAAATTTAGTAATGAGTTTTACCTCCACTGCTTTTGATGACTTCAAAAATTCCGTCGGGCATGCATTAAGCTGCAGGGGATGTTGCTCCAGCTTCTGAAGATGGCTTCACGAAGTTCATTTTTTGTTGAATATTGTTTGCCATTTTGATAAACATCTCTTGTCATCCATCCTCAAACATTTTCAATTGGGTTCAAGTCTGGTGAGCATGCAGGATGTCCCAAGAGATGGACCCCATTTTCTTGTAGAAAGGTCAAGGTCTGTCTTGCAGCATGGATAGCAGCATTATTCTGTTGGAATAACCATCCATCCACATACAAACGATGGCCCTTCATCATCAATTATGCTTTTTGTAGCATGCTAACATAACCAGCCACTGTTTGACAACCCTGCACCACCTGGAGCTCCATCGTCCCTCTGTAAGAAAAGGCACCCCATACCATTAAGGACCCTCCACCACTATGACGCATGGAGAAAATTTCAGGAGGCATGTTTTTGTTCTGCCAATATTGTTGGAAGCCATCAGGACCAGCTAGATTGAATTCTTTCTCATCAGAAAACAGGACTTCCTTCTACTTCTCAACGTCCTATGTTTGGTATTCACAACCAAACTTTAAGTAGTCCACCTTGTGACATGGAAGCAGCTGAGGAATTTGTTTATGCTTTTTATTTACCATGCCTTTTTGTTGTAAGTGTCGTCTGATGGTTACGGGACTGCAATCAGCATCAGTGACTGCATTAATTTAACTAGAAGAAAGTCCCACCTCTTTCATAACAACCCGTCTTATTCTCTTACTCAATGTAGGAGAAATTTTTGGGGGCCTACCAGAGGATTTTGCTTTTCCATAATTCTCACTGTTCTTTAGAAAGTTGCAAATCACAGTTTTACTGCGATTTACCTTAGCTGCAATCACCCACTGTGACAAACCTTGCTTATGGAATTCTAGAATTCGAAAACACTCAACTTTGGTCAGTTTGCTTGCTTTAGGCATGGTAACACCTTTATGCGATGATTGCTAATCTCTAACTGAACTAAAAACATTGGAATTACCATAGATCTAACAATTTATACCCCAGGTCTTATAATTTTGATCATGCGTAAATCGCCTCATTTTATAAAAATGTAAATTTCTAAATAAAATGGTTGGAATGTAGCTTTTTGTTTCCATAACATTTTAGATTGTAGTATTGGTAACCTTAAGTGGTAGGAATTTAAAATCTATCTGTAAAAAAAAATTCTTTTTAAAGATTTTTAAGTGGTCTTAAATTTTTGAACAGGAGTGTATGTCCTGGCATTTCACAGAGGAGTTAGATATTTTCGCCACTTTTTTAACAAAAAAAAGTCATCATCTGTACAAAGAAAACTTGATGTGATGGGGGAAAGCAGACTTGATTTTCAGAATCAGCATGAAAAAATAACCCAGAAACATTGCCCAACAACATTTGGGTATGAAAAAAAAAATTTGGCTGGTATAGTAGATATGGTGGATAGTGTTATTTCTTCTATATCTGTAAATTCATAATGTGTAGGTACCATGACAAAGTGCTCATCTGAACAATTAGCATGAAAGTATTCGTACAAAAGGCACAGAAAGCAACTTTACAGCAGTGTGAAAGAGACTGAAGTAAAGATGCCAGGTCAGGACTAATAATTTTGCTAAGACTTCTTGGGATTTTATCAAGAATCTTTAAATATATAGAGTCTCTTAATAAATAGCAGGAGCACCTGACTCAATGTGACAGCAATACTGGAAGTGTGGGTGAATGGTAGACATATAAATACATTAGATTCTGAAGAGAAAATTTGTCTCACACAGCACAGAGAACCAATTTCACAGCAGCTGATAATGGATTGATTATAGCTTTCCAAATCATATCAGCCAAGAATTTGAGCCCAAGAAAGTGCAATGAGTCACTCTCCTGGAGTGTCTGTTACAGTGCTGCCAGTAACTAAGAGAGCCAAATTTGTTAGGTGTAATTTCTTTCCTCATTCTTTTTGTAAAACAAAGACTTAGCTCCTTCAAAGATATATTTACAAGTATTACATGCAGCCATGAATAGGCATCTGTTGTGAATAGAAATGTTACATTGGCATATATGGAAGAAGGGATTCCTGTGGGTTGTATTGGCAGAACATGCTGTTGGGAGCGATGGAGAGTCTGAAGTTTCATCTGGTATTTCCAAGAAGGAACAAAATCATCTACGACAGCTTTTGACCCAAGAAGAAACCCCCCTGGCACAATTCTCGGTCTATTTTTCATCTACGTGCATGTATCTTCAGGATGTAGGTGATCATGACCTTCCACATCTATCTCTCTTTAGTGGCTTTTATCATGTTTTTTCCTTTTACTCAACCCAAACACCACTCTACCATCCACTTGCTCAAACCTGTCAAGTATGATACGCATTGCTTTCCCTGTTTCTTTTTCCTCTCTATCTGACCTGGGAGTATCAGGTTCTCCAAGTCCTCCTTCCTCATTGCATGTTCCAGGAACTTTAGCTGTCTTTTCCCGTCTCAGTAGGAAGACTAAAAATATAAATCCAAGATATGGCAGGGTCTGTTTATAAAAATGTTCAGATACAGTTTTGTTGCAATATAAGTAAATTTATAATATAAATATTAATATAAATAAAATATTAATTTATTTAATAATTCTATACTGTATTATGAATATTCATTATTTTTCTCTGACTTAATGGTTGGAATTTAACATGCAAGTGTCTGTTTATACATGCAGATTGATAGAAGAACGTGTAATGAAAACAAATTCCAAATTTCCCATTAAGAATGCTGCAAAAACAGAAAAATAACACTAGTTCAAGAATCCCTTGTCTAATTTTAATGAAATTAAACACTACACTTGACAGGGATTCAAGATACAATATAATTTTAAATTGGTTGAAGTATTCTGTATTATTTAAGCTGTATCATGGGAACACATATCTAAACTTAATTAATAAATGGAACTTTGTGTGTGTGGGTGTATGTGTGTGTGTGTCTGTGAGTGTGTGTGTGTCCATTACCTATAGACTCCGAAAATTCTAGAAAATTTACACAGTTGTACTATAAGCATCTGCAAGTGTTCTTAGCTAGGTTTTGTGTCAAGGTACCCCCAATAAATATCGAAAATCGATAATCAAAAAAATCGGGTTATACCAGGAAATCAAAAATTTGACTTACATTCATTCATTTTTCTTTCAGTCTACAGTTTCACTTTAACTGGAAACAACTATTGCTTTTTAGTCTTTCGTGCCAACATCCAAACAGCCTGAGCTCGAGGACCATGGATTAGTTTTAAAACTTTCATTACACCCAACCAACGCCAGGCTATACTGCTAGTACATACATACAAAAAATGTTTTAGTATTATATACATTATAAATTTAAATCAAGTGAAAAGGTTTTTCCCTGCAAATATCTGAACTTATTGACCAATGGAATTTTATTAAATGAAACAGAAACAAAAATTGTTAAATTTAACAAATGAATCTCTTTTGCTTATTAAAGACACTTCACCATAATATATTTTCATTTTTACTTATTTAAAAACCAAAGCAGTGTAAAATTGGTGTCATTTCAAGAAACCATATTAGATCAAAGAATGAAATCCATTTTTTGAAACACCTTTATGAGTGATGATGCTAATAACTTTTCAGATTTTCAATATGAGATCAAAGAAAGGAGAAAAAAATATATTTTGCCTTTTTCATTTTGCTATGCCTTTTTGAATACGTTTTTTTTTTCAATCTGAATTTATTTTCTTCCATTTTTTATGACAAATAACCTGAGGATCACTCAGCAAAATGCTTCATTGTATGCAGGCAAACACACACACACACACACACACACACACACACTGATGTATATGCACACACAGACACAGATATACACATACAGACATAGATACACTCACACAGATGGGTACACACAAAAACATATATATTAACATGCACACATGCATACACAGACACACATTGTTACAAAGAAACACATACATATGCACACACAGACACACATATGGGTACGCACACACACACACACACACACACTGATGTATATGCACACACAGACACAGATATACACATACAGACATAGATACACTCACACAGATGGGTACACACAAAAACATATATATTAACATGCACACATGCATGCACAGACAAACATTGTTACAAAGAAACACATACATATGCACACACAGACACAGACACACCTATGGGTACACACAAACACATATATATATGAACATAAACATATGCACACATAGACACATGTGAGTACACACAAACACATACATATGAACATAGACACAGGCACGTACGGGCACATGGGTAAATATAAACACATACATATGCACACAGACACAAAGACACAGACAGATTTAGATATATAGTTATTATTATTGTTATAATAATAGCATACTGCGACTCAAAAGCTAACAAATTTTAGTACTCAATGCACCATCATCAGGCATTCTGATGATGGTGCATTAGGCTATCGAAACCTGATTGCTTTTAAGTTGCACTGTTAACTATATATCTATAAATGCTCTACTTCTGTATTGAGCCCTTTTTATAAAAAGTAAATATTAAACTGCAGAATATATATTCATTAGTTTAAACCACTTATATATATATCAGTCAGTTAAGTGCTATTTGTCATACATGCTTGGATGATCATGTCTCGAAAGAGACATGACTGACTGGGCAGAAGATTATCTCGCAGCAGGTTGCCATTGCTTTCTGCAGTAGATTGGTTGCCAACTAAGGCTATAGAACCCAATCTGTTCTATTATTTAACCCATAACTGGAGGGAAGAGATGGATTAATACCTTTGCCAAGGGTCTTTGTGCGTAAGTGAATGCAAGGAATCTAGCTGGAATTTGAACTCGGCTCCCCTATTTCTCATTCCAAGCTGATATCCACTGCACCACAATGCACATAAGTAACCTAAATAACCCTATATAAAAGGGAAATGCAGACCCATGAAGACAGATAATCCAAAAGATTTTATCTAATTAATTTATAAAAATAGTTAGATAAAAATAGAGATCTCAATCAATATAATCTAGAGCATTATAAAATATTGATAAGGAAACTCAACACAGGTTAGACAGTCGAGATTTTGTTCGCTGATGATGTAAACTTATATCATCTTATTCAGTTTGTTGTAAAATTTACTCAAAATATTTTTTAAAACACTTTTTTTTATTTTAATATTTATGCTTTTAATATATTTGTTTTTATTTTTTCTCTATTTTTTCTGTATAATATTTTCTCAATATTTAAATCGACTGAAAATTGAATTTATTTATGTACTGTTGAGTACTCAAGCCTATAGTGTTTTTACCATGTTAGCTCCATTGTACTTACATATTTCTTTATACATTGTTAATTCAGAGTACTCAGCAGTTTGAGTATAGAACCTATAGTGTTTTTTTACCATGTTAGCTGCCTTGTACTTACATGTTTCTTTATACATTGTTAATTCAGAGTACTCAACGGTTAGAGTACTCGAGCCTATGTTTTTACCATGTTAGCTGCCTTGTACTTACACATGTTTTTTATGCATTATTCAGAGTACTCAACAGTTTGAGTACTCGAGCCTATAGTTTTTTTTTACCATGTTAGCTGCCTTGTACTTATGTTTTTTCATGCATTGTTAATTTAGAGTACTCAACGGTTTGAGTACTTGAGCCTATAATGTTTTTTTACCATGTTGGCTGCCAACCACCCATGTTTCTTCATACATTATTTTAATTTAGAGTACTCAACGGTTTGGTACTCGAGCCTATAGTGTTTTTTTACCATGTTAGCTGCTTTGTACTTACATGTTTCTTCATGCATTGTTAATTCAGAGTACTCAACGGTTTGAGTACTTGAGCCTATAGTGTTTTTTACCATGTTAGCTGCCTTGTACTTACATGTTTCTTCATGCATTGTTAATTCAGAGTACTCAACGGTTTGAGTACCAGAGCCTCTGATGATTTTTTACCATGTTAGCTGCCTTGTACTTACATGTTTCTTCATCCATTGTTAATTCAGAGTACTCAACGGTTTGAGTACTTGAGCCTATAGTGTTTTTTTTTTACCATGTTAGCTGCCTTGTACTTACATGTTTCTTTATGCATTGTTAATTCAGAGTACTCAATGGTTGAGGTACTCGAGCCTATAGTGTTTTTTTACCATGTTAGCTGCCTTGTACTTACATGTTTCTTCATGCATTGTTAATTCAGAGTACTCAACGGTTTGGTACTCGACCTCATGTTTTTACCATGTTGGCTGCCTTGTACTTACATGTTTCTTTATGCATTGTTAATTCAGAGTACTCAATGGTTTGAGTACCGAGCCTATGATGTTTTTACCATGTTAGCTGCCTTGTACTTACATGTTTCTTTATGTATTGTTAATTCGAGTACTCAACGGTTTGAGTACTCGAGCCTATAGTGTTTTTTTACCATGTTAGCTGCCTTGTACTTACATGTTTCTTCATGCATTGTTAATTCAGAGTACTCAGCAGTTTTGAGTACTCGAGCCTATAGTGTTTTTTTACCATGTTAGCTGCCTTGTACTTGTATTTCTTTATGCATTGTTAATTCAGAGTACTCAATGGTTTGAGTACTCGAGCCTACTAGTGTTTTTTTACCATGTTAGCTGCCTTGTACTTACATGTTTCTTTATACATTGTTAATTCAGAGTACTCAACGGTTTGAGTACTCGAGCCTATAGTGTTTTTTTACCATGTTAGCTGCCTTGTACTTACATGTTTCTTCATGCATTGTTAATTCAGAGTACTCAATGGTTTGAGTACTCGAGCCTATAGTGTTTTTTTACCATGTTAGCTGCCTAGTACTTACATGTTTCTTCCGTCATTGTTAATTCAGAGTACTCAACGGTTTGAGTACTCGGAATATAGTGTTTTACCATGTTAGCTGCCTTGTATGCTTACATGTTTCTTCATGCATTGTTAATTCAGAGTACTCCTTGAGACTTTGAGTACTCGAGCCTATAGTGTTTTACCATGTTAGCTGCCTTGTACTTACATGTTTCTTTATGCATTGTTAATTTGAGTACTCAGCAGTTTGAGTACAGACTATAGTCTTGTTTTTACCATGTTCACTGCCTTGTACTTACATGTTTCTTCATGCATTGTTAATTCAGAGTACTCAACGGTTTGAGTACTCGAGCCTATAGTTTTTTTTTACCATGTTAGCTGCCTTGTACTTACATGTTTTTTCATGCATTGTTAATTTAGAGTACTCAACGGTTTGAGTACTTGAGCCTATAGTGTTTTTTTACCATGTTAGCTGCCTTGTACTTACATGTTTCTTCATGCATTGTTAATTTAGAGTACTCAACGGTTTGAGTACTCGAGCCTATAGTGTTTTTTTACCATGTTAGCTGCCTTGTACTTACATGTTTCTTCATGCATTGTTAATTCAGAGTACTCAACGGTTTGAGTACTCGAGCCTATAGTGTTTTTTTACCATGTTAGCTGCCTTGTACTTACATGTTTCTTCATGCATTGTTAATTCAGAGTACTCAACGGTTTGAGTACTCGAGCCTATAGTGTTTTTTTACCATGTTAGCTGCCTTGTACTTACATGTTTCTTTATGCATTGTTAATTCAGAGTACTCAATGGTTTGAGTACTCGAGCCTATAGTGTTTTTTTACCATGTTAGCTGCCTTGTACTTACATGTTTCTTTATGCATTGTTAATTCAGAGTACTCAACGGTTTGAGTACTCGAGCCTATAATGTTTTTTTACCATGTTAGCTGCTTTGTACTTACATGTTTCTTCATGCATTGTTAATTCAGAGTACTCAACGGTTTGAGTACTCGAGCCTATAGTGTTTTTTACCATGTTAGCTGCCTTGTACTTACATGTTTCTTTATGCATTGTTAATTCAGAGTACTCAACGGTTTGAGTACTTGAGCCTACAGTGTTTTTTTACCATGTTAGCTGCCTTGTACTTACATGTTTCTTTATGCATTGTTAATTCAGAGTACTCAACGGTTTGAGTACTTGAGCCTATAGTGTTTTTTTACCATGTTAGCTGCCTTGTACTTACATGTTTCTTCATGCATTGTTAATTCAGAGTACTCAACGGTTTGAGTACTCGAGCCTATAGTGTTTTTTTACCATGTTAACTGCCTTGTACTTACATGTTTTTTCATGCATTGTTAATTCAGAGTACTCAACGGTTTGAGTACTCGAGCCTATAGTGTTTTTTTACCATGTTAACTGCCTTGTACTTACATGTTTCTTTATGCATTGTTAATTCAGAGTACTCAACGGTTTGAGTACTTGAGCCTATAGTGTTTTTTTACCATGTTAGCTGCCTTGTACTTACATGTTTCTTCATGCATTGTTAATTCAGAGTACTCAACGGTTTGAGTACTTGAGCCTATAGTGTTTTTTTACCATGTTAGCTGCTTTGTACTTACATGTTTCTTCATGCATTGTTAATTTAGAGTACTCAACGGTTTGAGTACTCGAGCCTATAGTGTTTTTTTACCATGTTAACTGCCTTGTACTTACATGTTTCTTTATGCATTGTTAATCTTTCAATAATGTACGATATGCAGATGACACGGTGCTGATAGCAGACATAGAAAGGAGACGGTAGCAAGAGAAAGCAAAAAGAAAGGATTAAGCATAAACTTCAAGAAAAGTTAATGTATGGTCATCAGCAAAAAGAAAACCCTAAAATGCCAACTACAGGTCGGAGTAACTAAAATAAAACAAGTAAAGAAATTTAAATACCTGGGAAGTGTGCTGACGAAGGATGAAAAGTGTGATGTTGAGATCCAAAGACACATTAGCATGGCCAAGGACGCATTTCAAAAGCTTACCAGAATACCGAAAGACAGAAAAATCTCATTGGAAACAAAGAAGAGAGTGCTACATTTCTATGGGATGTCTGTTCTTCTGTATAGCAGTGAATGTTGGATGATTTTCTCAAGGATGAAAGAGAGGCTTGAGACAGCAGAAACATGGTTTTACAGAAGGATGCTGAGGATAACATGAACTGAGCAGTTAAGTGCCATATGTGATACACGCTTTGGCGATCATGTCTTGAAAGAGACATAAATGACATAATGACTGGGCAAAAGATTATCCCGCAGTTGGTTGCCATTGCTTTCTATGGTAGACTGGTTGCCGACCAAGGCTACAGAACCCAATCTGTCCTATTATTTAACCCATAACTGGAGGGAATAAATGGATTAATACCTTTTGCAAGGGTATTGGCGCATAAGTGAATGCAAGGAATTCGACTGGAATTTGAACTCGGCTTCCCGATTTCTCCTTCGAAGCCGATATTCACTGCACCACAATGCCCATAACTCCCAAGAAGATGGGAGAAGGAAGAGAGATTCACACCACCCATATAGAGCAGTAGTATAAGATGAGGAGACATAAAGGGTGTTGGAAAAAAGGTGGGGGCTTGACTGCTCTGACCACTCTCAAAAAGAGGCTGAACAACCCTGAATTTGGAAACTACTAGAGTAATTTTAAAAATACGGAATTTTAGAAAAGGTAGAATTCAACCAAAACTTAGTCATTCCCCACCCCTGCTAGATGCAGGACTCAGTTATTTGTGAATAAATCCTGGAAGTTTCATCAAAATTCTGACACTAAGACATGTAAAGATGAAGGACGGTCTGGACAGATAGAGAGAAAGAGAAACAGGGGAAATCAGTACAACACCTACTTGATAGGCTTGAGCAAATGGATGGCAGAGCAAGGTTTGGAAGTGATGCCAAGAGGAAGAATTCTGAGAGCGACAAGAGACAGAGCAAAGTAGAAGTTCATGAATGTTGATGTTCTGAAGGGACACAGCATATGAAGAAGAATTTCTGTATAATATTTTCTCTTGTGAAAAATGTCTTTTTTAACGGTTTTTTGTTTTTTAATGGAAAGATTAAAGGTTTCAGGAAGATTTTAAAACTGATTTTTTAAGAAAATGAAAGGTTTAAGGAGAATCTTTTGAAAGTATTTCTTTAAAGATAGTTTTTATCTCTGACATGTTTTTTGGGAATTTTATTTGTGACTGTAGCATATTTTCATCTCCCTTTTTCTTCTTATTTTCTCTCTCTTCCTCACAATCTGTTTTGTCTTTTTAGCTATTCATGCCTGTGGACTTAAATGTTTATTTCTATATTATTTTGTATGAATATATATTCTGTTCATTGTTATGTAGTTTTTTTATTGTAATTACATCCTTTCTGTGTAACCCTTTTTTTACATGTCCACTTCAAAAAAATTTTGTGTATGTCAGTCAGTTAAGTGCCATACGTGATACACGCTTGGGCGAGCATGTCTCGAAAGAGACATGACTGGCTGGGCAGAAGATTATCCCGCAGTAGGTTGCCATTGCTTTCTGCGGTAGACTGGTTGCCGACCAAGGCTATAGAACCCAATCTGTCCTGTTATTTAACCCATAACTGGAAGGAATAAATGGATTAATACCTTTCCCAAGGGTATTTGCGCGTAAATGAATGCAATGAATTCAGCTGGAATTCGAACTCGGCTTCCCGATTTCTCGTTCCGAGCCGATATCCACTGCACCACAACGCACATCCTTTGTGTATGTATAGTTTTCATAAGATTCATTCTTGTGTATGTGTGTGTGTATGTATGCCTTGTGTATGTATAATGTTAATAAAATTCATTCTTGTGAATGTGTGTGTATGTATGCCTTGTGTATGTATAATTTTCATAAAATTAATTCTGGTGTATGTGTGTATATGTATGCCTCGTGTACATACAATTTTCATAAGATTCGTTTTGTGTATGTGTATGTATGCCTTTGTCTGTATCATGTTATTGTGTGATCTTATGCAGCTATTCTCATTATATTTATGCTTTAGATACAAGCTTCACTTCCTATGTTAAAACAACTGTTTTTAGAAAATTCTGAGTGAATTTAAATGTTCTATAATGGTCTGAATGAGATGATGTGAATTTACATTGTCAAAATAAATCTCTTTTTATAACCTTCTAACCATGAATTGGGCTTTCTTCTCAATATATATATATATAGTCATCCGCAGACAGATCTGTTTTGCTGTATCACAGCTCATCAGTACGGTTAGACATCCGATCGCTTTTTACCCAGGATTGTAACCCGGCCGAATTAACGTCAGTCGGTAATTCTACCTCTGAGCTATGGGCACTCGTTAGAAGGATGCAGACTTTTAGCATATGATGTATCATACGCCAATAGCCAGAGTGCTCTAATTCATTGCTGAATGAGCGTTGCGTAGATGCTAGAGTAGCTACTGTTTTTTCAAAGTCTACCATTCTTCCAGAGTGCTCAATCAGGGTGTGAGAGTGTAAATAGTCATCCGCAGACAGATCTGTTTTGCTGTATCACAGCTCATCAGTACGATTAGACATCTGACTGCTTTTTACCCAGGATTGAAACTCGACCGAATTGGCGTCAGTCGGCAATTCTACCTATGAGCTATGGGCACTCAGTAGAAGGAGGCAGACTTTTAGCGCATGATGTATCATACGCCAATAGCCAGAGTGCTCTAATTCATTATTGAATGAGTGATATAAGAACAATCAAAGATAAAGAGTGACAAAAAAGCAGGGAGATCATGCGTGAAAGAGAGAAAGAGAGAGAGAGACAGCGTGGAATAATACGAACAGATATGCATCGCCATTTATATCAGTGGAGTTAAATGTTTATTTCTATATTATTTTGCATGGATATTTATTCCTTACATTTATATATATATATGTTATTGTAATTATATCATGTCTGTCTAACCATTTTTTTACATCTGTCCACTTCAAAAGATTTTTGTGTATGTATAGTTTTCATAAGATTCCTTCTTGTGTATGTGTGTATATGTATGTATTTGTTTGTATTATGTCATTGTGTGACCTGATGCATGTATTCATAATTAATTCATGATTTAAATAATACAAGCTTCACTTCCCTTCTTAAAAACATTTTAAAAAAATATTCTGAGTGAATTTATTTTCCAATGGTCTGAATAATTTCCAACAGTTTGAATGAATTAATCTCGCTTTATAACTGTCTAACCATGTGGTGAGTTTTATACTCAATATTTTAAGTATATATAAGAAGTGTTTGGAGGTGAGAGAGTGACAGTGTGGGTGTCTGTTTAAAAACTGATATAAATAAAAAAAATCTATAAAAAGACGATATGAATAAAAACAAATGGAAAACTTTCCTTTACCAGCAAACTTTGTCTTCTGATTAACATTATCAAGACAATTATCTCTAAATCTGTTAGCCTTAATGTCCATTTATATATATATATATAATAATGGATTCTCCCGTCGCGTTCAACGTATGAGGGTCCAACCTTTTTCCAGCAAGACAACCACACAGAGATTTGTTTATAATGGTGAAGGCATTGTGTAGTACCATCCACACTTCTTGGAACTGCTGATAACAAACAATTGGTGCAGATGTCTGCCACAGATCGCACGAACAGCAGACCTCAATTATTTAACCCATAATTGGAGGGAACGAACGGATTAATACCTTTCCCAAGGGTACCAGTGCGCAAGTGAATGCAGCGTGCTCGACTGAAATTGGAACTCGGCTCACCGATTTCCCCCTCCAAGCCGACATCCACCGCACCCCAACACACATCCGTGAATGCTAACAGCACCTGGTATTCCCAAGTGGTCACCCACCTAAGTACTGACCAGGCTCAACGTTGCTTAACTTCGGTGATCGAGCGGGAACCGGTGTATCCAACGTGACATGACCGTTATATATATATATATATATATATATATATATACATCTAAAGGTAGAATCGCCAACTAATGTTAATTTGGTCGGGTTGCAATCCTGGCTAGAATCAACTGGATGTCTAACTGTACAGATGAGCTGGGATACAGCAACACAGGACTGTCTGTGGATGACTGTATATACATATATATATATATATATTTATATGTATGTATATAATTGGAAATTACTTACTTCCACAAACTAGGTGATAACCTAGAAGTAATGTCTAGATGTAATCATATCTGCATGACTACGGATTCTTGAAGCAATATTCATTAAAACACTTATGCCATCAATTAATAGAATCAGCTATAAATATTGTAGTAATGTTCTAAAATTTTTGTTAAAAGAACAGTTTTTTCATGCTTTAACACATCCGTGACCATGACATTACAACATATAAAAAAATTCAATTTGGAATAATTTTCACGTTCTAATGAATGCTAGCAATTTGTCAACCCTTATATTTGAAGCAGGAAAAAAATGTAGGGTAATTTTTAGGAACAGTTTTCTGGTTACATTTGTTACCATAACTCACACCCCTGAAGATGATCTCAGAAAGAGGTTGAAAGTATTTGGGTACCTTAAAAAACATGAATGAAAATAACAACTGTCAATGTTAGAGTTTCTAACATCTTTCCATTATAATACGTGAAAGATTATCCGTGAGTATGAATGGATTTTATTAAAAATAAGCAAACATAGTGTTTGCAATTTATTTAATCTGACATATATATATATATATATATATATTGTTAAATTGCAATGATTCCTAGTGCCAAAATGTTGTTTTTCAGTTGTTTACTAGTAAGGAGTTATTTTATTTTAGCCAAGCAGAGGGTTCTTTTTTTTTTTTTAGATGAAGGGCTCGATATCAAGATATAGTTTTAATAGAATTAATGTGGAGAAGTTTATCACTTAACTGAGCAGCGTTATTTTACTTATGCTGACTTGGAAGTTTCATGAAGCCATTTTTGTGTTGTTTTCACTTTTCAGGGTTTTTTATTTTGCTTTTATTTAGAAAAAACAACAGCAGAAAAACAAACAAAGAGTGAAGATATCACAAAAATGTCTTTACAAAATTTCAAAGTCAGTATGTCTGAAATAACACTGCTCAGTTAACTCTCTCTCTCTATATATGTGTGTGTGTGTGTGTGCATGTGTGTGTGTTTATACAATGGCATTATTGTGTTGTTATTGGGGCCAGAAATAAAGACACAAAGAAGGAACAAATTTAAACAATATTTAACAAAAACAGTAGTATAAACATATACCAATGAGATATTATTATCATAAACAATATTTAACAAAAACAGTAGTATAAACATATACCAATGAGATATTATTATCATAAACAATATTTAACAAAAACAGTAGTATAAACATATACCAATGAGATATTATTATCATAAACAATATTTAACAAAAACAGTAGTATAAACATATACCAATGAGATATTATTATCATAAACAATATTTAACAAAAACAGTAGTATAAACATATACCAATGAGATATTATTATCATAAACAATATTTAACAAAAACAGTAGTATAAACATATACCAATGAGATATTATTATCATAAACAATATTTAACAAAAACAGTAGTATAAACATATACCAATGAGATATTATTATCATAAACAATATTTAACAAAAACAGTAGTATAAACATATACCAATGAGATATTATTATCATAAACAATATTTAACAAAAACAGTAGTATAAACATATACCAATGAGATATTATTATCATAAACAATATTTAACAAAAACAGTAGTATAAACATATACCAATGAGATATTATTATCATAAACAATATTTAACAAAAACAGTAGTATAAACATATACCAATGAGATATTATTATCATAAACAATATTTAACAAAAACAGTAGTATAAACATATACCAATGAGATATTATTAAATCATAAACAATATTTAACAAAAACAGTAGTATAAACATATACCAATGAGATATTATTATCATAAACAATATTTAACAAAAACAGTAGTATAAACATATACCAATGAGATATTATTATCATAAACAATATTTAACAAAAACAGTAGTATAAACATATACCAATGAGATATTATTATCATGACGGTTAGTCTGGATGTCAGAGTTATCTGCTGGAATAGATTCCACTCTTACTCTCTCCTTTTTACAAAGCAGAACTGCTGCTTATATATAACTAGCTGGACTTGGTCACGTGTTGCAGTGGCTCAGTTTGGTTAAATGGAAAAAAAAGAAGAAATTGTAAATTTTGTATATCTATCACCCTTCTTTTTCAATCATTTTTTTCTTTTGTTACACTTAACACGTAACAAAATAAATATATCTATGAGTGAGCATCATAAAACTTTCTTGGAGATTCATGCATGTTTTTTCAGTCTTTTTTCTATTTGCTGTTTTATCTGTGAAATATAGATATAATAATGCCCATAATGGGGGAAATGAAAAAAAGAGAGAATTAATCTTTTTTCCATAATGCACCCATAGATAGATAGATAGATAGATAGATAATGAATAGATAGATAGATAGATAGATAGATAGATAGATAGATAGATAGATAGATAGATATAGCTAGCTAGATAAATAGATAATGAACAAACTTGAAGAGATAAATAAACTCAGATATATATAGCTAGCTAGCTATCTATCTATCTATCTAGATAGATAGATAGATAGATAGAGCTAGATTAGAACCTAGATAGATAGCTAGATAGATAGCTAGATAGATAGATAGATAGATAGATATGCAAAAAAACCTAAAACAGATAGATAGATTGGCATAGAAAATAGAAAAAGAATTTTCCCATGATGGTAGCAATAAAGGAATCAAATATATGATTACCCCTTTGGCTTCGTCAACCACTGTTTGGTGGCATTGTGGAAGTTGATAAAAAAATATTTTACTTCATCACTCTCTTTCTCCTCCAAAGATGCAACAGCTCAGCTAAACTTTGCCAAACATGGAACATAAAAATGTAAAAGAATATTTTGTTCTCTGATATGAAAAAATTCAACCTTGAGGGTCCAGATGACTTCCAACATTATTGGTAGAATATCCATTTAGAGACATTTTTTAAATAATACAGTAGTGGGGAACATCCATCATGTTCAGCTGTGCTACCTCCTTGTAAAGAATAATTGATCTTCAGGTTATACTGGCGTGTCAAACCGCAGCTGGTTACATGAGAATGTTGGAGAAAACCTCCTTATTGACCAAATAGCCTTGATTGTATAAAAATGACTGAATCTTTCAGTGGGGCACTGATGCAATCCATCATGCTTGTTTATTTTTTTTGTTGTTTTTGTTTCATCGTTACACCCCAAGCAAAGCAATACGACCACTGGTGCATGGGGGTTTACAATGAGAGGAGAGGGAAGAAAAAAATAAAACAGTACAGAGAATGTTGTAGAAAGGGTAAGAGAGAGGTGGGATTCACAGAGATAGACGATGGCAATTGATATGGCATTTAAACTTTTGATGGTTGTAGCTATCAGCGAAGCAAACATGGAGAAGGGAGTCCCACAGGCAGGAAGTGTGAGGAAAGAAACTAGTGGAGTAAAATTGGCAATTACATTTTAATATTTTGATGATAAAAGGGTGGGACCTAGTTGCCAATATAGTTGCATGGCTAAATTCATGAGGGTGGGGTACCAGGGAATAAATCTAGTCAGTAGGAGAAAATACATTTTTATGGTGAATAATATGATTCTTTTAGATAACTCTATGTACTCACCCCACCTGAACCCCATTGAAGATGCTTGGATGACAACAGAAGTCTGTAGCTATTGTTACAAGGGTGCATTTATATATAAAAATAATATTAATAATGTCTAAAAAGTTATAGTAAGGGATTCTATTGAGTTCTACTTGTTATTACAAAAAGTTTTAATTCATGAAGTAGTTGTTAAGTAGAGAAATTAGGAATAGGATGTTTGGAAGAGGCTAGAATGTTTGAGAAAATTTGAGCAAATTCAAGAGAATTCAAAATGTTCTAGAAATATGCAAATTAGGTGTTAGCCTCTATAAAAATATGTTTTGGGAAGAGAGTAGTTAGTTGTTAAAAGGATTTGCTGACATTATCAACTCTGGCTTTGATTCATGGATTTATATCCAGCCAAAAGAATCTCTAAGAAAAGTTGCCGACCAACTAAAACCTTAAAAAAGAACCTCATGGAACTAAAAGGGTAAATAGATTTTTCTGACCTTTTCATTGACCATACTCAAAATTATTCTTTATATACACATTTAAGTATTTCCAAAAAGTATAGCACTTAAACTAATTAACTAACTTAACTGAGTAAAGATAGTGACTCTTCCTTCCCCTTCGTAATACTTCGCCTGCCAATAGTAAACTCTATGTTTCTGTTTTGAATGCAAAAAATTGTTAATTTTGTGTATATATAATTTTGTGTTTATCGTAAATTAAATATTTATATGTGATTTAACTGAGTTTTGGTCAATCATTTTTTTTCTATTGTTACACTTAACACATAACAAAATGGATGTCAAATCAAAAACAGTTCATGATCTTCATAAAGCTAGATTTTTCACTTGGAATAACATTCCAGCCAATCTTCTGCAAACACTTACATCACAATATATTGAGGCATTTGCTATGACATCCGTGAAACTCACTACTGAGACATATTGTTAGGCCTATCCTAATATGTTTAAAACTTCTTTTGTATATGGCCTTAACCTTTCGAACAGTTAGTATTTAGCCTAATTTCCTAGTATTTGAATTTACGGTATTAAATGCTAAAAATGTTTTTAATTTTTATTTGTTCTTTCTCTTAAGATTTTGGCCAGTAGTGTATATAGAAAGATTTTTATATCTACATATTTTTCTCTTTATCCACCTATTCATGTTCATATCTATCTAACTACTTATGTATCTATCTATTCTAATCTGTTTTTAGATAACTAGAATAGACAAAGACAGATAGATAAGGGACAGACTGAGATAGATATAGAAAATATTGAGATATGAACAGGATAATCAAAGGATAGATAGATAGATAGATAGATAGATAGATAGATAGATAAAGAACAGTCTGAGATAGATAGATAGATAGATAGATAGATAGATAGATAGATAATGAACAGACTTGAATAGATACATAGACTCAGATATATATAGATAGCTAGCTATGTAGCTAGGTAGCTAGATAGTTAGATTGATTAGATAGATAGATAGATAGATAGATAGATAGATAAGGAATAGTCTGAGATAGATAGATAGATAGATAGATAAAGCAATGGTCTGAGATAGATAGATAGATAGATAGATAGATAGATAGATAGATAGATATGCAAAAAGATCTAAAACAGATAGAGAGTTTGGCATAGAAAACAAATTGTATTCATATAATACTCCATGTACTGCCATAAGAACTTCTGGGCATAAATTTGTAAATATGTTGACAAACTCACCAAATCAACATCAAAAATATGAATTCCAATTCATAAGTTTTCATAATATTTGTTACCTTGAGTCATGCCAGTACCTCTTGTACTTTCAGATGTTTTCCAAATATACTAAGACTTTGGTAAGTCATGCACTAAACTGATGAGTGCATGACTTTTTTCTCAATACTAATTGTTTTCAATGGCTGACTTTTGCAAATGTCAGAGGTAATCTCATACTATTTTCTATGTCACACAATGCACAATGCACAATAGAAAAAAAATATTCCCAATACTTCATCATACACGTGTTGCACAATTTTCTATTCTACCTACTATATAAGTGTAATATAAATGCTAGAAGACAAAAGGAAAACTTATCTTAGCCAACACATTTCGTTTTCTCACGGAATTTATCAAGGAAAATGTGAGAATTTTATTTTGCAACATATATTGATAAACATAGCTAAAAATGTTGTTTGTTTTTTTTGAAATTTTAAAATGTAAGAGTCGCTCAGAAATACTTAGATTAATTGAAAAGCCTAGGTAAATTTTGAAAGATATTTTTTGTTGTAAATTCTCAAGAACAAAAATCAAAATGTATAATCTTACTTTCATCATATGTTTAAGTTTGATTTAAATTCTAAACTGTGATAGTGAACACAAGTCAAATGGTGGAAATGAACGGGACCTACCTTATTCTAAAATAAAGAGGGTTAGACTTTGTTAAGCATGTAAGACTTTGTTTTAAGATCAAACCTGTGCTCTTCTAAATGTGCAAAACGAGACTTAGGCGTAATGTGGACGCTTGGTTTAATTCAGGTGCTAGAATGTTTAGTTGAATTCACATGCCCAAATGAACAAAATACTGTGTGGACTCTGGCATCAATAGACAAGAAAGAGCCCAGACAGAAGTGATCTCACATAGGATCCAATCTCTCTCTTGTTCAACTCTCAGCTTCTGAGCAGAGAGGGACTCAAACGAGGTCCCACCAAAGGGTAGAGTCTCATTTGGAGTGAAAAAACAAGAACCTGACCCAACATTAACCTGGGTTTACAGGATATTTTTGGCTTAGCTTTGGCATTCAAAATCCTCACATTAGTTGATCTTATGTTTCATTTGTCTTGGTTGGAAGATGGTAAAAACCAGCAATCTTACATGAGATTCATATTCTCTCTTGATCAATTCTCCGCCTTGGAGCAAAGAGAGACCCAAATGAGACTCTGCTAAAGTATAGATTCTTGTTTGGGATGAAAAAGCAAGAGCCTGACCCAGCTTAAGGCTGGGTCTATGGGATATTTTGGGCTTTAATTGACCTAGTGTTGAATCTACCTTAGTAGGAAGGTGGTAAAAATCAGTGATCTCATACGAGATTGATATTCTCTCTTGATCAACTCTCTTCTATAAATACTTTCCCGGCTTCTGCTCCGATGAACTTAGATTACTGGTGCCCCCTAAATACGAATTTGCACGAGATACTAGATTAGCAACTAGATCCCACCCTTTCACAGTGAAACCGATAAAATGCAGACGTAACTTCTACTCCAACAGTTTCTTTCCTTGCACTTCCCGACTGTGGAATTCTCTTCCAAACGATTGCTTCCCCGACGGCTACAATCTCCAGGAGTTTAAATGTAAGGTCAATAGACACCTCCTAACACACTAACCTGCTCCCATTCTATCAAGCACTCTTCCCATCTGCCTAACCCTCATCCTTGCTATCCTTACTCATCTGTCACCTTCCTCCTGACATTCCCTATGTCTAACCACTCCTTCTCTTTACCTTCCCCTATGTAGCCCCATGCGCAATAGTGGCAGTTGAATGCCTTGCTTGGGGTGAGATGATTAAAAAAAAAAGAAAAAAAATGGTAGACATGGCTGTGATTGCCCAACCTACTCTTGAATAGTCATGAGCCAAAGTCACTGAGGCGGATATTGCTGTGTAATTTTGGCCTTCCCAACTGCTTTTGCAGATCCTCTTCATGTTGATAGTTAGATTCAACTTTCGTGTGCCCACCTCAGATATACAAGGAAATCCAATTTGCAGCAATGGTTTCTCAGAGTCATTGCTGGCCAGTGTCAGGGATGTTTTCAATTGTTCCTTGAAGCATTTTGTTTCTCTGCGTAGTGTCTTGCTGCTGACCATTTTCCCTCACAGGATGATATATGGGAGTTGTGTGTGATGCATTCTGAACACATGGCCTGCCTAGCATAATACTAATAAAAAAAACATATGCTGACATTGTTGCCTAAATCATATATATATTTTTTAATAATCGTATGGCCCTAAGCAAGGCATTTTACTGTCACTGTTGTGAAGTGGGTTACATAGAAGGAATGTTATGAGAAAGACTGACAGGTTACAGTGGGTGTCAGGAAAAGAGTATGAGAAGGATGAGAATACTGATAAGAGTGGGGTGGACAGAGAAAAGAGCCTGAGAGAGAGGATGCAAGTTAGTGAGACAGGAGATGACTGTTGACTTTACATTTGAATTTTTGAAGATTGTAGCTGTCAGGAAAGCAAGAAAGTGAAAGGGAATTCCACAGGTGGGAAGTGCAAGAAAAGAAGCTGTTGGAGTAGAATTTGTTTTACAATTGATCAGTTTCACAGTAAAATGTTGGAACTTAGTTGCTAATCTTGTGGCTCGAGTAAATTCATATATAGGGGGTACCAGTGAGCTAAGTTCATTAGAGCAGAAGCTGTGAAAGTATTTGTAGAAGAGACACAGCGAAGCCACACTGCATCGGTGAGAGAGTGACTATCTCCTAGCTGCCAAGTTGGGATTGATTATATGACAGATTCTCCATTGGATTTGGTCAAGGACACCTAGGTGGATAGCAAAAGCACCCGACCAGATATGGCAGCAATATTCAATGCACAGGTGGATGGTAGATATAAATTATACAGAAAATAATTAATTTTATATAAGAAACTATAAAATATATAAGATTATATAAATAAAAATATATTAAAACATATAATTTATGTTTGTTTATATTTTTGAGAAAGAGATAGTATTAACAGTATTTACATTATTTGGACTATTGTCCTCATCTTTGTTGCCATTTGTACGACGTTTTGATCGTCCTTCTTCAGGTGCTAGGAATTTTGATCCACACTCTTTATTACAATCACTGGGGTATATGAACTCCGTTATTTGCATAGTAGTCCCTCTTTTGGTAGTCATGAGTTATCTTCCTCTAACCCTGCAAGTTACTTGTTCACCACTGCTCACAACTCTTTGGGTCAAGTCACAGGAACTAAGCAACATCTATAGTCACTTGAACAAGTGTCCTTAAAGACGTTGGTTAGTTCCTGTGACTAATTTGCTTGTGATTTTAGTAGAAAGAGTGTTGGAGAGCAGAATTATGAATTTTGTGTAATTTTTGTTAGAAGTGGTTTTG
Source organism: Ascarosepion bandense (assembly GCA_037127315.1). Taxonomy (NCBI): domain Eukaryota; kingdom Metazoa; phylum Mollusca; class Cephalopoda; order Sepiida; family Sepiidae; genus Ascarosepion; species Ascarosepion bandense. Next base: position 2,564,771 of record JBBBDQ010002153.1, on the reverse strand, counting down.
GTGGTGTTTCGGATGTGTGGTGTGGTGCAGTGGATATCAGCTCGGAATGAGAGATCAGTAGAGGCCAGTTTTAATTCAAGTTAAATTTGTTGCATTCAGTTTCACACAAATACCAATAGTATTAATGCATTTCTTCTCTCTCCAGCTATGGGTTAAATAGCAAAATAAATTAGGTTCTATATACTTGATTGGCAACCAGTATACCACAGAAAAAAGTCAACCTACTGTAGGAAGATCTAATGCCATGTCAGTCATAGATCGAAAAAACATGATTGCCTGAATGTGTATCATGTATGACGCTTAACTGACGGACTCTAGCATCATGTTAAATACTGTGTGATAAAATTATGAGTTTTAAATATTCCACACGAAACATTACCCTATTTACATCATTCGCACTATTGTCCTCATCTTTTTTGCCATTTGTAGAATGTTTCGGCCTTCTTCAGGTGCTAGGAATTTCGAACCGAATCCTTTATTACAATCACATGGGAATATCATTCTCAGACTCTTTTGGTAGTCATGAATTATCTCTCTGTAACCCTCTCTAAGTTACTTGTTCACCACTGCTGAACTCACAATTCCTTGGGTCAAGTCACAGGAACTAACCAACATCTATATTCACTGGGCCATGTGTCTTTAAGGACGTTGGTTAGTTCCTGTGACTAATTTGCTTGTGATTTTAGTAGAAAGAGTGTTGGAGAGCAGAATTATGAATTTTGTGTAATTTTTGTTAAAAGTGTTTTTGGTGGTGTTTGGGATGTGAGTTGTGGAGCAGTGGATATCGGCTCAGAATGAGAGATCGGAGAGCCAAGTTTGAATTCCTGTTGAATTTGGTAAAGGTATTAATCTGTCTCTTCCCTCCAGTTATGGGTTAAATAACAGGACACATTAAGTTCTATAGCTTTGGATGGTAACCAGTCTACTGCAGAAAGTAATGGCAACCTATTGTGGGATAATCTTCTGCCCAGTCAATTATGTCTCTTTGGAAAGATGATCACCCAAGCGTGTATCACATAATGCACTGAACTGGCTGATTAATACTTTTTAAGAGTATTTTCCTTTTCAAGCAATAGAGACCTTCTCACGTGATCTTGCATGTATTTTTTAAACTTTCAATATCTGTTTGATCCTAGATGCTCCAATCATTCTCAAGTTCCATTATAATTTGCCTTGTAAATCGTTTCAATCGACATGTTGATAAAGACTTTCCTTTTCTTGTCCATTTTTCATTTCATATTATTCTCACCATTCTTCTGTAAAATCATATTTGTGCGGCCTAAATTCTCTTCTTCATATGTGAGGCGATCATCCAGCTTTCACTAGATATTACATAAATGTTCAGTACTCTTCTCTTTGTTTCGAGCGAGATTAATTTTTCTATTGGTTAATAAGTGAAATCTTATGGCCATACGATTTCAGTACTTTTTGTTGACAAGTTTCCAAAGAAACAACAGCTTGATAGCAAAAAATACTATTAATAATTAGACAGAGCGCGTGGATGCCAATAGACAGGCAAGAAATGCAAAAAGCAATTTTCTGCAGTTTCTGGTGCAGCGGACATCGACTCGGAACGAGAAATCGGGGAGCCAAGTTCGAATTCCAGTTGAATCACTTACGTGAAAATCACCAGTTGAATCACTAACGTGAAATACCCTTGGGAAAGTATTAATCCGTCTCTTCCCTCCAGTTATGGGTTAAGTAACAGGACAGATTGGGTAATTTAGCCCTGGTTATCAACCAGTCTACAGCAGAAATTATTAGCAATCTACTGTGGGATAACCTTTAGCCCAGTCAGTTATGTCTCTTTCGAGACATGATCGCCCAAGCGTGTATCACGTAATGCACTTAACTGACTGAATTAATTTTAAGCATGCTATTTTTTTCAAGTAATGGAGATCTTCGTATGTACTTTTTAAGCTCTCAGTATCCGTTTGATCCTAGATGCTCCAATCATTCTCAAGTTCCATTATAAATGCCTTGTGTTGATAAAGACTTTCCTTTTCGTGTCCATTTTTCATTTCATTGTATTCTCACCATTCTTCTGTAAAATCATATTTGTGCGGCCTAAATTCTCTTCTTCATATGTGAGGCGATCATCCAGCATTCACTAGTTTGTAGGAGGACAGTTATTACATAACTGTTCTTTTTTGTTCTTTTTGTTTTTAGAGAGATTATTCTTCGTATATGGCCGTTGATTAATAACTGAAATCTTACGTTGAAACACAAATAATCACATAAGTTAAGCAATGTCAAACCAGTTCAGTAAGCAGATGATTCATCATTTGGGAATACCACGTGCTGTAAGCTTAAATACTGAGCGAATTTTAGATATTCATTTTTAGCATTTTGGCTATGTCTGTTCTTTTGGATTTGTAAACTTTGTAATTTGTTTTTAGCATTGAGGATAAAATGACGTGTGTTGTGGAGAAGTTTGAATGTTTTCTCAATATATTTCTTTTCTTCATTTAAGTTTTCCGGGCTACATATCATAAGGAGTCCAAGGAAAAACCTATGATTAGTACAGATCTTATTCTTTGGTTGTAATGGGAATAGATGTTGATTAGGTCTTTTTGCTTGTAGGTATATAATATTCTTTACTATCTAATTTCTCATTGTTTTTTTTTATTAATAAGATATTGAGGAAAGGTACAGAATTGTTTATTTGAAACTTGTGTGTGAATTTGAATGGTAGGTTCAGCCTTAATGAGTTTTATTTTCATATCTAATAGGTTTGCATATGGGTATATAATAAGATGACGTCATCTATATACCTTTCATCAATAGAGCTGTTAAGCAATAAATTACAAAATTATCAAACATGTAAATTAACTATAATGCAATATTTTTGGTAGAAATCACAGAAAATTCTTTAATTAAGCATCAGGAATTCTTTGTCCATCTACTGAAAATATCACATTCAAAATATTGAGTGTTTGTGGTTTTGCCTAGAGTCTAAAATTAAAAAGTCTTTGGCTTCATGATAATTGGTTTGTGTATTTTTATAATCTTGTAAATAAGCAAGTAGTGTTTAACATCTTTTTAAATTTTCCAGAATAAAGAAATAATAAAAAATAAAATATTTTTGAATACATATATAATATGATTTTGTAATTTTATTTTTATTTATTATTTTCATTTATTTTATTATTTTATTTTATTATATTTTTTATTATTTCATTATTTTATTTATTATTTTTATCTATTTTTTATTATTTTATTATTTTATTCATTATTTTATTTATTACTTTATATTTTATTTTATTATTTTATTATTTTATTATGTCATTTGTTATCTATTATTTATTATTTTTATTTTCCTATTTTATTCATTATTTTAGTTAATATATTATATTTGATTTTAATATTTGATTTTATTATTTTATTTTATTATTTTATTAATATTTTATTTTATTATTTTATTTTATTATTTTGTTATTTTATTATGATTTTATTATTTCATTTACAATTTTTTGTTTTATTTTATTTGGTATTTTATTTCTTATTTATTTTAACATTATATTATTTAATTTTATTATTTAATTTTATTATTCTGTTATTTCATTTATTATTTTTAATTTCATTATTATATTCATTATTTTATTTATTTTGTAATTATTATATTTTTTCATTGTATTTTATTATATTATTGTTTTATTTATTATTTTTATTTTATAATTTTTATTATTTTATTATATTATTTATTGTTCTATTGTTAATTTTATTATTTTTACTATTTTTTACTTTATTATTTCATTCATTATTTTATTATTTTATTTTATTATTTCATTTTATTATATTATGATTTAATTTATTATTATTATCCTTATTTTATTAGTTATTATTTCATTCATTATTTTATTTATTATTTTATTTACTTATACTGTTATGATATTATTTTATTTTTTAATTTTTTTATTATTTTATGGTTTTACTCATTAATTTTTTATTTTTTTAATATTTCATTTTATATTATTTTCTTTATTATTTTTATTTTATTGTTTATTATTTCACTATTTTATTCATTATTTTATTTTATTATTTTATTTTTCTTATTTTTTCTTATTTTATTCATAATTTTATTTATTATCTTTTTATTATTTTATTCTATTTTTTAATATTTTTATTTTATTATTTTTCTTATGTTATTTATCATTTTATTTTATTTTATTTAATTATTTCTCATAGAACATTATACTGCACTAAAAATATTATTAGATATTATTTATTACCAAACTTTGAAATTTTGTAGCTGAAAAAAAAAGCCAAATAAAATTTTCAAATCATAATTTGGTATCATCATATTTTTCACAACTGTTTGTAGTTTTGATGAAATTGACCTGACTCATTTTGCACTATCACTGGAATGTTTTTCCACACTAACAATATACAATCTTTCATTTCTCTCATGTTAGTTGTTTGTCTTTTTTCTATTTCCGTTTAAGTGCATTCCACAATTGTTCAATTGGATTTAAATCTGCTGACATGCTGGGTTCAATCAAGCACTTTTACTTTTTGTTTTTTCAGAAACTCTATTGTCTACTCATCAGATTGCTCTGGATCATTATCATGCAGGAATTAGCTCTTCTCATAAAGCATTTGATTGAAAGCAACATGTTTTCTCACAATATTTCGATGTATTTTACAGTATCCATACCATTGATGAAACAATTCTCCAATGCCATCAGGGCTTATAAAACACCAGGCCATAACATTTCTACCATTAACCTTAAACTACAAATACAAAGGTTAATGATTTTACTATTTAAAC
>JBBBDQ010002153.1:2537500-2555000 GCA_037127315.1 Ascarosepion bandense | reverse complement strand
TCTGAGAAACTAAAATAAAGCAATTAATTTAGAATCTGGGAAGTGTTTTGACAGAGAATAGAATGTGAGAAATTGAGATCCAAAGACGCAATGGCATGGCCAAGGACGCATTTCAAAAGCCATCTAGAGTACTGAGAGACAGGAAAAGTGCTAGACTGCTATGCGACATCTGTCCTTCTCTATGGCAGGGAATGCCAGACAATCTCCTCAAGGATGAGAGAGAGGTTCGACACAGCAGAAATGTGGTTCTACAGAAGGATGTTGAGAATACCATACCCTGAACACGTGAGCAACGATGACATGTTGGAGAGGATGCAAACAAGAAGAAAACACATACTTAGCATCACGAAGTAACAACTGACATTCTTGGGACATGTAATGAGAAAGGAGGGCTTGGAGAATCTAATACTCTCAGGACAGATAGAAAGAAAGAGTGACAGGGGAAAGCAATGTGAAACATATTTGATAGGCTTGAGCAAATAGATGTCGGAAATACATTTGGGAGAGAAAATAAGAGGACAAGTATTGAGAGTGACAAGAGATAAGACCAAGTGGAAGTTCATGATCACCTATGTCCAGAAGGGATATGGCACATGAAGAAAAAGAATATAGGTAAACATTGGTTTATTTATATTTGAGTCTTTGGTTACATATATACTTGAGGCTATAGGCAGGCATTGTTCAGGAATATTGCTTCTATAAATAAACATTCATCAGTTTTTTATTTGAGTCTATAGGTAATTTTCTTTATTTGTGTCTATTGTTAAAATAATCATAGTATTATATAAGCCTCAGTTTTTATCTGCAAATGCGCTCACTCTCTCTCTTTCTTTCTCTCTAATATTTAACACCCTTTAACTATAGATATATCAGAGTTTGCATATTACGACTAATAATGATTGCTTACATCTAAAAACACACTGTCATGGGTATAACGATAAACTATATCTTGTAGCAAGGTGGTTGCTGGGTGTGGAACCACCTATTAATTACTGTTGTTCCAGGTTTACCCTGACCTGATGTGGAAGAAAATGTTAAGGTCTCATCTATGGTCAAATAGTGAACCCCCAAACTTGGGTTAAACATTATGAAAATATGAAAATACAGATATAGTAAAAATATTTGCACGTAAGTGAATATGATGAATTTGAATTCCTGTTGAATTTGTTGGAAAGGTATTAATCCATCCCTTCTCCCTCTAGTTATGAGCTAAATAGCAGCATAGATTGGGTTCGTTCTATAGCCTTGGTTGGCAACCAGTCTACCTCAGAAAAATAGCAACCTACTGCGGGAAAATCTTCTGTTTAGTCAGTCATGGATCAAACATGGCATGATCACCCAAGTGTGTAAGACGTATGGTACTTAACTGACTGATAGATTAGCAATACATTTGCATCGTAAAAAATTAGCAGCAATATATTTTTGAAAAAAATATGAATTTCCAAAGCTCCCAAATAAATTAAATTTCAACATTAACTGACTTATAAGGTGTTGATATGACGTTAAACAAGCAAAACCAAACCAAACCTATATACTGGTCTTCCTTTCTCTCATCTGCATATGCGAAATATGAACCTTGTACTGGAGACATAAAAAATGGAAGTGTTCTGCATGCGCAAATTTTCACTGCACACTAAAAATGGCAATTCAGGATTGCATCACCAAGCTTGAAATTCTTAACTACACCAACTGAACAAGTAGTCAATCCAAGCTTATCAAGGAATCCATCCGTCCATATGATGGACTGGCCACACCACCAGCATTGCGAGACACTTGTTATACAGAAAATTTCACCGAGGCAAGAGACATCATATCCGACCAAAGAAACAGTACATGGACATAATCAACAATGGCCACCATTATTGTAAGATCAAAAGCAAAAGAATTAACAGAATTTAATACTGACTGATGTACAAGTGATCTCTACAACCTTTGTGAAAGCCCAACGTCAAAAATTCAACATTCAAAGAGAAACATCTCTGTAATGTTCAAGATCATCAATGATCTTTAACACAAAATCAGAATCTTCTATCAAGTGTCCCAAGAAATGGTACTCAACATCTGGAATTAGAATGAAAGCAGTGATGACACCTACTCTGAAACCATCATAATTATGTTGATGACATAAGTGTTCATAGTTGGTATAAGAATGATACTGAAAAGAAAATCAGTATCTTCTATTCCAAGCAATGGGACTCAAGATAAGCCTATCAAAAACAAACTGTGATCTGAAATGACCATGAAAGCAGTATGGCACCTAACCATAATCCATTATAATAATGCTGATGACATAGGTGTTCATAGTTGGGATGAAATTAAAAAGAAAATCAGTATTCTCTTTGAAGTTGGGAAGCTCAAACTTTTCCAAAATGGAAACTATGATCTGGAATTAGAATGAAAGCAATGATGGAAACCTATCCTGAAACTATTATCACAATGTTGATGACATAGGTGTTTATAATTGGGATAAGATTGATACTGAAAAAAAAGTCAGTATCCTCTATCTAGTGTTCCAAGAAATGGAACTCAAGATAAACTTTTTGAAAACAGAAGTTATGATCTGGAATTGGAATAAAAGCAGTGATGGAAGCCAGCCTTAATCTAACATTATAGTGCTGATGGCATAGTTGTTCATTATTGAGTCAAGAATGGTATTGAAAAAGAAAATCAATATCCTCAATTAAGTGTTCCAAGAAATGGAACTCAAGATAAAATTGAGTCAAGAATGGTATTGAAAAAGAAAATCAATATCCTCAATTAAGTGTTCCAAGAAATGGAACTCAAGATAAACTTTTTGAAAACAGAAGTTATGACATAGGTGTTTATAATTGGGATAAGATTGATACTGAAAAAAAAGTCAGTATCCTCTATCTAGTGTTCCAAGAAATGGGACTCAAGATAAACTTTTTGAAAACAGAAGTTATGATCTGGAATTGGAATAAAAGCAGTGATGGAACCCAGCCTTAATCTAACATTATAGTGCTGATGGCATAGTTGTTCATTATTGAGTCAAGAATGGTATTGAAAAAGAAAATCAATATCCTCAATTAAGTGTTCCAAGAAATGGAACTCAAGATAAACCTTTCCAAACAGAAACTACTATCTTGAATTGGAATGAAAGCTGTGATAGTACCTCTCTTAAATCCATAAAAAAAATACAGTTTGTAAAATTGATAAATACTAAACACTTCAGATACCTTGGTATATAGATCAATTATAACAAATTAAGTATAGGAGAAAAAAGGAACATAGGGTGAAAACTACATTCAGTCAAAACTGCACATTGCTACGAAGCCAAAACAACAAATTGAGAATTTGTGTCATGTTCTTAAATGGGCTCATCAGGTCAATACTTTCGTGGCACTAGAAGCATTCAGAAATATCTAAACTGTCAAGTGCATACAACTGCTTCCTAAGATGAATGATAAAAAAGCTTTTGGGCAAATAAAGTTGGAGGGTCTTGGATAAGATCATCCTTCTTGAACACGAAGGCTGGTGCCACAGAATCACAAGCAAAGAAGTGTACCAAATGAGAGAAACCACATTATTTGAGGACTACCAATATCAGCAACAACTAAAATGGATAGCAAGAGATGACAGGGAATTTTGACAGAGATCATTCATCTCCAAACATTGTGGATTGGTGCCACAGAATCACAAACAAAGAACTCTAGAAAATAACAGAAACCACATCAGATGAGGACTATAAACAGCAACAGTTTCTCTAAGACAGCATTTTCTACGATAATTGTTTCTCTATGGAAACAATATCCACCGTGGTCACTTCTTTAACTGAAAGTTAAATCGTTATCTATGTAACTTATCCTCATAACATTCACATTATACTATCTTCTGGTAGTCATGAGTTATCGTCCAACTGATGTCTGCAGATGTGACTTCAAATAAGATTTTAGCATCTTTTTCTCCTTATTTTATGGTCAACAGCTAGATATGTAGATATGCCTGTTACTATATTTTAAGGTGTCACCCCATGTATATATATATATATATATATATATATTAACTATAGTAATAACAATACCAATAGTAACAGAACTAACTATGCTGAAACTATTAATTAAGCTATAATTTAAATCGTCTTGTACAACCCACCGAGAACAATCTCGGAGGGAAAAGGAGGGGAAGTAAAAAAAGAAACAACAGAAGTACATGAACAAAAAGTCAAGCACTCATAAGAAAGAAAAAAGCCCAAGACGAAAACCCTAACACTAAAGCGCTCCATACGAAAGTAGAGCAAACAAAGACAGAAAATCTAAGCAAGAGCCAACAACCTACCACGGTTTCGCCCTCTGGCTCGTCAAGGAAATTGGCCAATTTCCCTGACGAGCCATAGGGCAAAACCGTGGTAGGTTGTTGGCTCTTGCTTCGTTTTTCTATCTATCTATATATATATATATATATATATAGAGAGAGAGAGAGAGAGAGAGATATCCAGACGAAGAGAACAAATAAGTTTAGAATCCAGAGTTTTTAAAAAGTGCTCAATGCAACATAGACTATAGAGCATAATATAATCATAACAAGAATTTGTTTATTATTTAAAATTAATCAAATTTACATTGTGACACAGAAATTCTTATGCTTCAAGATGTTTTATCTCGTCATCAGGCAATGTTGATGAAAATGATTTACATTTGATTCAAATGTGAATCATTTTCACCAAAGTATGTCAAACATTTCCTGATGATGAGATGAAAGCTTTGAATCTCGAAACATAGAAATTTCCGTGTCACAATGTAAATTAAATTAATTTTGAATAAAATACAAATTTATATATATATATATATACATATACATATATATATATATATATATATATATATATATATATATAATTCAGCATGCAGTGTAGCTATAGAAGAATCCAAAGGAGTATCCTGTACATATAATGGTAGGATAACTCTCTAAGAGAGCTCTAAATATATACGTGCAACCAGATTGGCAACTGGGTTTCAACCATTCACAGTTAGGTTAGCCAAATGCAGACGACAATTTTACTCCTGCAGTGCTTCAAACTGAACAGGTACGCCTACATCAAATTCCTTGAAGTGGTAGTGTTGCTCTGGATCAAGAGGATGGCTGATGAAAGACCCTATGCCTGGCAAAAGGAGTTTGTACCAAGCACCCAAGCAGGGGAAAACAATCATGGCTGTCATAAAATTTCTGTGACTGCATAATTTCTTGTATCTGGCTACGAAATTCCACAAAGTCCAACCACTTGATTATTATGCGTGGGGCACAGTTTAGTGAGAGACCAACACAATTCTAAAAATGAATTGAAGGTTAAGGATTATGCCAGTGTTTACCAAATAAATCGAGGAGACCATTCAGCAGAGATGCAGGAGAATAAGATGTCTCCTGGGGGTTGTGGTTAAAGCCAATGACTGTGTTATTGAATAAATTTACTCTTTAGTGTTTCAAGATATTTTTTGTGTAATTTTGGTGAATATATCTGTTAAAATGAGATGTCAGTAATAAGTTCTACTGGCAACTGGGTCCCACCCATTCACAGTCAGGTTAGCCAAATGCAGACGACAATTTTACTCCTGCAGCTTCTCTCGCACTTCCCGCCTGTGGAACTCGCTCCCATATTCTTGCTTTCCTGATGGCTACAACCTCCAGAAATTTAAATGCAATGTCAATACTCATCTATTAACCACTGGAATAGCTCTCTCCCCACCCCCGTATATCCTTCCCTTTCTCTCCACCTATGTATCTGTCATCGCACCTGCATTCTCAGCTTTCTATTGCTCCTTTCTAACTAGTTTGTACTCCTCACTCTTTTCTAATTAATCTTTTTACAGTTATGTAGCCCCCAGCTCATCAGTGGCATTTCTGCCTTGCTCGGGGTGAAATGATTAAAAAAAATGTATATAAAATACATATAGAGCAAATATAAGAAAAATTAAGGCAGACACGTTATTTCATGGTAAGTCTGATGTATACTTCCTATTCAAATAACGTGTCTGCCCTAATTTTTCTTATATATATATATATATATATAGTAATCATCAGCAGACAGCCCTGTTTCGTTGTATCACAGGTCATCATTATGGTTAGACATCCGATTGCTATAAGGTTTGGGCACTCGTTAGTGAAAGGCGGGGCGGATTTTATTCCTGGGACACGCAATGAAGAAAGATGACCTGGAGAACCTCATACTAACAGGCCAGATAGAGGGAAAAAGAGACAGGGGAAATCAACGGATAACATATTTGAAGGACCTAATCAGGTGGATGACAGAACGAGGATTGCACGGTGTAACAGGAGAAGGCGTGCTCAGAGCCACCAGGGATAGGTAAACGAGGAAAGCCATGATCGCCTAAGTCCTGAAGGGACAGGGCGCATAGAAGAATATACACATTGTTTAAATGCAACGTCAACTGTCATCTCTTATCTCCTTGACACAGCACTCTTTACACCAAAGTACCAGTCCTTCTCTTGCCCATTCTCTGACACCTACTGTGACCTGTTCTCTCTCTCTCTTTCTCTCTCTCTCTTTCTTTCTCTCTCTCTCTATTATTATGTAACCCCCTGCGCATATAGACACACGCTAGGAATTCAAATTCATAACTGAATGAACCATGCGTAAATGCGAGTGTAGTTACTGTCTTTAAATTCTACCATTTCTGTATAGTGCTCAATCGGCGTACGAGAGCGTACTTCATTATTTGTTGAATAAATCAACTGTCTGCTAAATTCACTAGAATATATTGTTTAAGAGACTAATGGAAGATAAACACTATACATACTTTGAATGTTAATAATTATATTAGATTATCCCAGCACAGCTTCCTATTAAATAGACTAGAGCAGGTGTTCACAATCTAGGATATCCCCAGGCCCAGGAAGATTTAATTCGAATAAAAATCACTTAAGAACTGTCAATAACAACCAAAAAGTGACAACGCAAAATAAGTAGGAAGATGTGCAGAATTTAAAACATTCAGGGATCATTAAAATTAAGAGCAAAGAAACAGATAGCCTGTTTGGCGTGTCTAATCAATATTAAATAACGCACTTTATAGGAAATGAAGAACGTGCTTAGCTTAAATAGGCACCTTGTTGATGAATGACTGTTCTCTAACGTACCTCTAAATTCTAGATCCCATCTTTAAAAACTTCTCTTCCTTTGACGTGATAAACTGTTCAAATACTTCAATTATCTCTTCTTTATTGCAGAATGTTTTATAGTGAAAATGAAATTAAAAGTAATTCTCTTCTCTTCTTCACTTTTACAAAAATCCACAATGTGTGTTAAATACTGATTTTGCCGAAAAGAAAAAGAATTGACTCCGTACTGAAAGAAAAAGACAAATCCGGATTTCGCGATTATATGTTAAATTAATTTTCTAACCAATGAAAGTAATCGATCTGCAAAACTGAGAAAAGTTAGTAATCCAGTGTGAAAAACTAAAAGGACCAGAAAGAAAGTCGAAGCAGTCAGTCAGATGAGAGCAACAATATGAGATAAGACAGCAATTTTTTGAGTTACATCAACTAAAAAAAATTTAATCTGCCGACCGGACACGTCACACATTCGTTCTCCTTTTTCACTCGAGCTAATTTTTTTTACCTCTTCTTCTCCATTCTCAACATTCCCGCAGTCAACAAAGAAGAAAGCAACAATAACAACAAGATGCTTCATTTAAACTTTGGAGTTTAAATGTAAGGTCAATAGACACCTCCTAACACACTAACCTGCTCCCATTCTATCAAACACTCTTCCCATCTGCCCAACCCTCATCCTCGGTATCCTTACTCATCTGTCACCTTCCTCCTGACATTCCCTATGTCTAACCACTCCTTCTCTTTACCTTCCCCAATGTAGCCCCATGCGCAATAGTGGCAGTGGAATGCCTTGCTTGGGGTGAGATGATTAAAAAAAAAAACACTCTTCTCATCTGCCCAACCCTCATCCTCGGTATCCTTACTCATCTGTCACCTTCCTCCTGACATTCCCTATGTCTAACCACTCCTTCTCTTTACCTTCCCCTATGTAGCCCCATGCGCAATAGTGGCAGTGGAATGCCTTGCTTGGGGTGAGATGATTAAAAAAAAACTTCAACTGACTCCTAAATATTAACTCCGATAAGTACAATTGCCTTTATTGCTTCACCTTCCTTTTCACTTTCTCGCCCGCTTAAAAAAAAGAAAGAAATACAGACTTCATTATTATCCTATTAATCTTTACATTCACACAAGTTACAACTACGAACTCTTGATCCCCTTAACTTCTTACTACTATTTTTCATTGAACATTTAACTCTACCAATTGATGTTATTTTGTTTAGTTAATAAAATTCTACTTTAACATACAATATGCTTTTATTCTTCCAACCTTCTGATGATAACGAACAATCCTAAGTTGTGGGGAGTGTCGGCTATGTTTGTGAATTGGCTTTGTATCCCTACTTCAGTTTATTGCGTATGAAAAGCTCTTCTTCTTCTTCTTCTTCTTCTTTCTTCTTCTTCTTCTTCTTCTTCTTCTTCTTCTTCTATGTACCCTGTCTGTTCAGGATGTAGGCGATAATGGCTTTCCATGTCTCCCTATCCCTGGTGGCTCTTAGCACGCTTTCTCCTGTTACACCATGAAACCTTCGTTCTGTCATCCACCTGATCAGACCCTTCAAATATGTCATCTGCTGCTTTACCCTGTATCGTTTTCACTCTATCTGGCTTGTTAGTATCAGATTCTCCAAGCCCCCCTTTCTTATTGCATGTCAAAGGAACTTTAGCTGTCTCTTACTGGTGCTCAGTATTAATATTCTTTTCGTTTCCATCATTTGAAAAATTTAATTATTGCTTACATGCTCTATCCATGATATCCGCAGCATCCTTCTGTAGAACCACATTTCAGCTGCTTCAAGTTTTTCCTTCATCTTTGATGAGATTGTCCAATATTCACTGGCATATTGAAGAACTGACATCACATAGCAATCCAGTACTTTTTTCTTTGTTCCTAGCGAAATTTCCTATCTCTTACTACTTTACTCAGTTTCTGGAATGGGTTCTTTGCCATACCAATGATCTCTGTGTCGCATTTTCCGTCTTATGTTAGAACAGTTTCCAGGCTCAAAATGTTTAAATACGTGATAATCAGTAGATTAGCTATCAAGTGAATATGGAGTATGGGGTAAATTTTCATAATTCAGGCTATGCATCTTTTGGACAGTAGATTGAGAAGCGTGTGGCTATGTAGCAAAATTGGGCAATCCCTATTCACAAGTCAAGGAGAGTTTTTTTTTTTTTTTTTTTTTTTTTGTGTGTGTGTGTGTGTGTGTGTACACTCAATTTCTCTACAATACAAGGTTGTTGTTAATGTCTTTCCTTGACGCAAAAATTAATAATGAATAACCCCTTTGAAAGATCACAATATAGTTACCATTAACTTTTTAGTGTGTAGTGGAAGTTTTAGGCATTACTTTGGTGATTGAATCGCATCTAAGCACTGGCCTACTCTCTTATTGTTATCGAAGAGTATTCATTTCTCATTGCATGTAATAATTCAATGCAAAAATGTTTTTTCCCAGCTTGTACTTATGCAGTAAAGTTACTCGACATTGTTTCATTGGGTTTATGAGTAACAATATATTGAAAGGAAAATTATCTGGAAAGGAAGAAAAATCAGTAATAAGCCAAGATTTTCTTTATAATATATATATATATTATATACTAAGGAGTTTACTTTGCTAGACGACCAGATCAACGACTAACCTAACACTTGCCTCATTTCACCCGTGACACCCTAATAGATAGAGAGAAAAGAACACTAAAGACAAAAACTGGGAGGAATCGCAAGGAAAACAAACAAGCAAACTTGCCTCATTTCACCCGTGACACCCTAATAGATAGAGAGAAAAGAACACTAAAGACAAAAACTGGGAGGAATCGCAAGAAAAACAAACAAGCAAATATTTATCATCATTATTATGACTTGAAGTGATATCTCCATTGCGGCTCGAAATGAGGAATCGATGAACAGAGTTTGAATTTCAATCGAAACATCACATTCATTTACATGCTAATAACCTTAGGAACGTTATGAATCCACTTATTATTCCCACAACTATGATTACAATAGTAAGTCAAACTGAATCCTATAGCCTTGGGCAGCAACCAGTCTAGGAGAAGGAAACTTTGAATTCAAAACAGCCTACTACATTGTATGTTCTGCCTGATTAGGCAAAAACCAAAACAAGGTAACCAATTGGGGTCAAATCTCTATGAAAGTATAAATATAGATTTTTATAGTAAAAATATACATTTTTGTAAAAGAGTATTACCAGAAATACATTTTAAACATTTCCAGCAATACATTCCCGTCCCGACATAAACAAAAATACCTCAATGAAACCTGATCTACAAACTGATTTGAATATATATATTCTATTCATGCGAATGTATCCTAAGAATCTTTTCAGCATTAAATAGCCCATTAAGGTTCTTTTTCTTCTATGTGCCATGTATCTTTAGGACGTAGGCAATCATGACCTTCCACACCGCTCTTTCTCCTGTTAACGCACCCAAACCCCCTGTGCCATCCATTTGCTCAAGCTCATCAGTGTGTTATGCGTTGCTTTTCCCTGTCACTCATTCTCTCTATCTGACCTGTGAGTATCAAATTCTCTAAGCCCTCATTACTTGTCCTAGGGACTTCATCTGTCTTTCCCTGATGTTAAATATTACTTCCAGTTTCGTTGCCATCTTTTCCAAAATCTCATCGTTATTACATGCTCAGTCCATCTATGGAAGCACATTTCGGTTGCTTCAAGTTTCTCCTTCATCTTTGAGGAGATTGTCCAGCATTTAGTGCCATATTGAAAAAGAGGCATCACATAGCCAACCAGAACTCTATTCTTTGTTTCTAGCAAAAGTTTCCTGTCCCTCAATACTCTACTCAGCTTCTGGAATGCACCTTTGGCTATGACAATTCGCCTTCAGATCTCAGTGTCGCTTTTCCCGTCTGTTGTTAGAATACTTTCCAGATATTTAAATTTCTGTACCAGCTTGATGCCATAAATCAAAATAAACCAAACCAAACTAAACGAAAAACATTGACATAATTTTGCATTCGGATAACATAGCCAATTCTTGCGTAAATGCTCTCAAATTTTAACAAAACATGTATAAACTAAGTTGACTGTGTGACTTATCTCAATGAGAACCTACTAAGAAGATGGATCTAACGTGCTAGTGTAGGGACCTTGGTGATACTTGTCAAATTGATTTTGTGCCAAACACAACCGTAGTCCCCACAATTTAAATTTATCAGAAGGGTGAAGGTTGGATGTTGAAATGTCGAAGGATAAAATATTTTGTTCTACATTAAAGTAAATTTTTTATTAACAGAATAACAAAATTGTAAGAAGAAAAATAAAATATTCATAAAGAAAATGCATGTAGTTAATTGTTTAAATAGAAATGTAAGTATTTAAATGTCCCACAGAAATTCAGAGTTCATAGTTGATAGTAGCAGAATGCGTATATGTAAAAAGATTAAAAAAGTTGCTGATAAAAGTCTGTGTTTTTTCCTTTTTATGGCTAGAGAAGTGAGAAGAAAAGTCAAGGTAAAGAAGGAGATTGTACTTATCAGGAGTCCGTTGAAGTATCATGTTGTTGTCGTTGTTTTCTTTGGCTGCGTGGAGTGAAAATGAAGAAAGGAAAATTGGAAGAAGAGGTAGAATGAATGTATGTTGGTGAGACGTGACCGAGTCAGCTTGAAGTTTCTTCCTTACATTGTGACGAGATGCTATCAGAAACCGCTCCCATTCTGAATCCTTTGACCGGGCAAGTGATGTGGTTTAAGTAGTGGATTTTAGTCTTGTGACCGGCTTCAGCAGCATATTTATTTTAGGCTTGAAAAAAAAATCGATTGCCGTCATATATCAATTTGCTATTTCCTATCCAATCAGCATACAGGATCTTAGTTTTCATACTGACTTGTGAAATTTGCCGTGTTCTGGGTTTTTCTAAAATGTTTTTAGTCTTTTGGGTCCGATTTTGCGGGTGTGCGACTTTACTTTTTCGTTTGAGTTAGTTTTTTTTCTTTTTAATCGTATCACTCCGAACCAGGTGATAACGCCACTGATGTGAAGGGGGTTACACAAGAGTTAAAAAAATTAGATAGGAGGAGAGTAAGGAGAAAGACGAACCAGTTAAAAATAGGAATACAGGTGTGATGGCAGTTGCAAAGGTGGAGAGAAAAGAAAAAATATACAGAGTGGTGTAGAAAGACCTAGGGTCAAGTGGTTAAGAGATTGGTATTGACATAGCATTTAAATTCCTGGAGGTTGTAGCCGTCAGGAAAGCAAGAATATGGAATCGAGTTCCACAGGCGGGAAGTACGAGAGAAGAAGCTGCAGGAGTAGAATTGTCATCTGCATTTGGTTGATCTAACTGTGAATGGGTGAATGGGTGAAACCCAGTTGCCAGTCTGGCTGCACGAGTAAACACCTGTTGCAGGGGCACCAGTGACTTAAGTTCGTTGGAGCAGAAGCCATGAAAGTATTTATAGAACAGACAGAGGGAAGCCACATCCCGTCGGTGGGGAAGTGGCTGGAGTCGAGCCGCCAAGTCGGTAACTATCACATTACTGATTCTCCTTTGAAGCCTGTCAAGAACACTGAGATGAACAGCAGGTGCACCTGACCATATGTGACAGCAGTACTCCATGCACGGGCTGATGGTTGATTT
This sequence comes from Ascarosepion bandense, assembly GCA_037127315.1. Taxonomy (NCBI): domain Eukaryota; kingdom Metazoa; phylum Mollusca; class Cephalopoda; order Sepiida; family Sepiidae; genus Ascarosepion; species Ascarosepion bandense. The sequence continues at coordinate 2,542,283 of JBBBDQ010002153.1, read as the reverse complement.
GTATATATGCAGGATGGATTTAGGCGGAAAAAACATTCTTAGCCCAACACAATGACCCAACCTTCCTAGCAGTTGATTTAGCTATTGACTCAATGTAATGGTTGCACTTGAGATCGGAAGAGAGGGTAAGGATCGAGGAAGCACAGTGTATTTCTCTCAGGGAGACTTGCTTGGTCCATGCTTATGGGAGGCAGGTGAGGTTGCCTGTAATGATTGACAGACAACAGCTTGGTTTTAGACGCATTGACATTTACAAGACACCTCTACTCCAATTTACAAGCCACTTCTTACCCCAATTTACAAGCCACTTCTTACCCCGTTTACATGCCACTTGTTGGATGATGTAAGATTTGTGTCCTATATCAGTAATAATGACAATGTGCTGTTAACGACAAATCGGGGAGCAGAACTCGAATTCTCGTTGAATTCCTTGCATTCACTTACACGCAAATACCCTTGGGAAAGGTATTAATACGTCTCTTCCCTCCAGTTATGTGTTAAATAATAGGACAGATTGAGTTCTATAGCATTGGCTGGCAACCAGTCTACCGTAGAAAACAATGCAAACCTAGTGCGGGATAATCTTCTGCCCAGTCAATCACGTCTCTTTTAAGACATGATCGCCCAAGCGTGTATCACGTATGGCCGGCTGTTGAAATGGCCACCATATTCACCTTACTTGACACCATGTGAATTTTTTTATGGGCTAATGTGAAAGAACATGTCTATATCTCACTTCTTCCATCTAGCTTAGAAGAACGTGAGCAGGGAATCACCGAGGTGCTGGGGAATGTTACGCAAGACATGTTACAGTGTGTTTGGCAGGAGCTAAACTACCAACTTGACATGTGTCGTTGCATGCATATTGAAAATTTGTGAAGCTTTGTGAAATCGGTTATAAAGTCTACAATCATTTGCATAATTTGTTAGAATTTTGAGAACAAATATTTTGTTCAATATGAAACCTATTTAATTCCGTTTGCATTGGGCATATAGTTATTCAGATATACACATTTTAAATTATGTCAATTTTTGAGATACACCCTGTATTATTTAAGAGAATAAAGGAAGGTAAACGTTGTATATATTTCAAACAGTTATCCTCTTAATTATATTAAAGGCCGTTCTGTACACACACACACACACACACACACACACATGTATATGTATGTATATATATAATATCTATAGTAATTACAATACCAATAGTAACAGAACTAACTCTGCCAAAACTAGTACTAAGTAAGCTATAATTTAAATCGTCTTGAACAACCCACCGAGGACGAACTCGGAGGGAAAAAAGAGAAAGTAAAAAAAGAAACAAACGAAGTACATGAACAAAAAGTCAAATACTCGTAGGAAAGAAAAAAATCCCAAGACGAAAACCCTGACACTAAAGCGCTCAATACGAAAGTAGAGCAATAAAAACAGAAAATCTAAGCAAGAGCCAACAAACCTACCTAGGTTTCACCCTACAGCTCTTCAGGGTAAATTTACCCTGAAGAGTCGTAGGGTAAAACCTAGGTAGGTTTGTTGGCTCTTGCTTAGATTTTCTGTCTTTATATATATATATATATATATATATATATATATATATATATATATATATTAGTAGCAGATGAAAATGTTTACAATTCTTGACCAGCTTCTGCCTTATTTTAAACTTACAGGTTATGCATTCTGAAAGTTCCTGTTAAACGTCTGAAAAAGCGTTAGATAATCAGTTAATATAAAACGCCTGAAGATACCGAAAGGTTGAAACCAAGGTAGCGTAAATGGCTGACATTCCAAATTAGAATATTTAAGAGCTCTACATTAAATATATATTGAACAGTTTTTGATACAACTGCTTAATTTGACTCTAACTATATAATAATTATAACCCCCTTATACCTTAGTGGATTTATTGCCTTGCTTGGAGTGAACAATAAAAAGCTACTCTAGCATCTACGCATCGTTCATTCAGTAATGAATTAGAGCACTCTCAGTTACTAGCGTATGTTTAAATGGTATATCACACGTTAAAAATCTGCCTTATTCTACCCATATCTCAGAGGTAGAATCGCCGACTGATATTAATTCGGTCGGGTTTCAATCCTGGCTAAAAGCAATCGGATGTCTAACCGTACTGATGAGCTGTGATACAGCAAAACAGATCTGTCTGCGGATATATATATATATATATATAATTGGAGTAGATAGACTAAACTATCGCCTGGTTCACACTCCACCCACGTCTAGTGAACAGGAGTAGTTCCCTTGTTCCCTGATTAGGATGTGGTTCCCGGCTTTCTCTTTTCCAATCTTTTCATTCTTACGTAGCCCCCTGCGCTTCAGTGGCATTACTGCCTTGCTTGGGATGATATGATTAAATATATATATATATATATATATATATATATATATATATATATATATATATATTAGTGTATATTTGGGCAGCAAACTTTTATAGTGTATGAATTTCAATCTCCACTAAAAGACTTTCTTGTCATAAATCAGTTACTTATTACACACAATACCACTTTTTAGAGAGACGTCATACATGCCACTTATCAAACCAAAGTGCTATAAAATAACTTAATAACCCATCATTTACAATAACTCTGGTTGAAAATACAAGAATACTATTTAAATCCCAATATCAAACGCATCTTGCAATTAGAGAAGCACTATATATTAAACAATTCTCTCTTACAATCAACCTTACATTATTTACTAGTGGAAATGGTGAATTGAAAGGTATATATATATTTTAATCGATTCACCTCAAGCAAGGCAGTACTGCCACTGATACACGGGACTACATAAGAGTAAAAGTGTAGATAGGAGGAGAGTACAGAGAAAGACGAACCAGTTACAAGGTGTGTCAGAGAAAGAGCAAGAGAAGGATGGAAACTCAGGTGCGAAGACAGTTGCAAAAGTAGAGAGAAATGAAAAGAACAAGATATACAAGGTGATGTATAAAGAGCTGGAGTCAAGTGGATAAGAGATGGGTATTAACATTACATTTAAATTCCTGGGGGTTGTAGCCGTCAAGAAAGCAAGTATATGAAAAGGGTTCCACCGGCGGGAAGTGCGAGAAAAGAAGCAATTATCTCCTGCATTTGGTTAATCTAACTGTAAATGGGTGGGACCTTGTTGCCAGTCTGGTTGCATGAGTAAATTATTGTGGAGGGGGCATTAGTGACTTAATTTCGTCGAAGTAGAAGCCATGAAAATATTTGTAGAATAGACAGAGGTAAGCCACATCCTGCGGGTGGGAAAAATGGATAGGGTCAAGCTGTCAAGATCATATTACAGATTCTCCTTTGGAGCCTGTCGAGAACACTGAGATGAACAGCAGGGGCGCCTGACTATATATGACAGCAGTAGAAAGATGGTCACGTGATTTCCAGAGCTTCGAAAAGAATGTTATAGCTTTTAAAGAACGCCCCTTTAAAAAAAAACAACGCAAAATAAATTACCTTTCAGTCAAAATACCAAGAAAAAATTAACAGCAGAAACATAACACATTTGAGAATGACCAGACAAAAAGAAAAGTCATTACGAACATTTCTACATTTCTTATCACCAGCAAAATAGTAAACATGTTTGAATACTAAAAGAATTAAATTAAAAAATTACAAATTCTTCATTGTCGGTCGTTTCCAACGAATCATACTTAAAAAAATTTGCTACACACACACACACACGCACACATATATATATAAGAACTACAATTATACCTACTTAGAGCCAAACCCGAAGCAAAAACTAAAATAAAAGGCTGAAAAAAATACAGACATACAGGCAGATAAACAGACACACACACAAACATCTTGCATTATATATATATTATCAATTTTCTGATTGTAAGAACTGCAACCTTGAAACTTCTGAATATCGTTTATGTCTTTGTCTATGAGTGTATCAAATTTGATTAAAATCGGACCACTCCTTCTATAACCCGATTTTTTCGATTATCGATTTTCGATATTTATCGGGGGTATCTCGACACAAAACCTAGCTAAGAACACTGGCAGACGCTTATAGTACAAATGTGTAAATTTTCAAGAAAATCGGTTCAGCCGTTTGGGAGTCTATAGGTAACGGACACACACACACAGACACACACTCACACACAGACAAAATTCCATTTATAAATAAGTTTAGATTAGATTAAATACTTCGTCTTTGATTTGGTGTGAGGAACTTCCCCACCAAGTATGTTAAAGTATTTTTGCTACACTATATATATATATATGTATATATACTACCGGCCATAATTATTAGGCCACCCCAGTTTTTAAAAAAATATGTATTTCATACTATTTTTAGTATTTATTGCCAAGTGGATAATTCTAAATGAAAATAGAATGGTTCTTTTGTTATTATTACTTTACAAAATTTTACAAGGCAAGGAAGCAAAGACGAACTCGTCCGAATCAACCTAAATTTTTTTCATTCTTTCATTGATGAAACTGCAATATAGGTAATTATTAGATATTTATAAGTTCATTTGATGCACATGTTAATGTGCAGTATTAACAAAAGAACCATTCGATTTTCATTTACAATTATTCACTTGGCAATAAATACTAAAAAATAATATGAAATACATAATTTTTTTTAACTCTGGGGTGGCCTAATAATTATGGCCGGTAGTTTATATATATATATATGTGAGAAAAACAAAGCTATTGATGGAACCAACAGATGACTAGCCACACACAAAATATTTATCCAGATAAAGTCTCGAATAAAGACGATAATACAAAAGAAAAAAATCGGAAATCAGTCA
>JBBBDQ010002153.1:2490000-2532500 GCA_037127315.1 Ascarosepion bandense | reverse complement strand
CAAATATGATCCTTTTTTTTTTTGTCTTAATTCTCCTTTAACGCTTCTCCTGTTTACCTCATTTTTCTCTTCTTTTTCTTTTCCGCGCACCACTTATATTCCTGTGACACGGTTAAATTCTGATTTTTTGATTCTTTAATACTGACGTAATCTAAAAGTCTTCTTCTATAATCGAGTCTTGAATCCCGCCGCCACTCTATGTTTATGTCTGGACGACAAATTTTTTTTTAAATTTCATTTCTTAAATCCCCACTCTTTTTTTAGGTAAACTTCCTGTGTATGGATATGTTTTTTAGTATACTTACGGTATGTGAATTTTTGCACCGTATTTGAAATAAGAATGTTTTTGTTTTTGATCATTGCTGAAGAAGCGAGATTTTTCTCGCTGAAATAGCTATTCAACGTATGTAGAATTTGGAGTTTTATTTTATTTTATATATATATATATATATATATATATATATATATATATATATATATATATAAAGGAGATAGTAACTATACTCGTGTCGAAAAACTTTCCACGTATCTACGAAGAAAGGGAAAATGGTTTTAAAAAAAGAAACAGCTAAATACATGAAAATCAGTCAAAAAAGCTCAAACCGAGTCAGCACGTAGTCCAAAGGAAAAACCCCGATAATCAACTAACACAAAAGCGCTCAATACTAAGTAAAGCAGAATAAATACAGAATACCGAGTGAGCCAGACAACCTACCAAGGTTTCACCTAAATGGATCGTTAGGGAAGGCTGGCTCACCTTGACAGGGTGTCTGGCTCACTCGGTATTCTTTATCGGAGTCTAACCGTACTGATGAGCTGTGATACAGCGAAACAGATTTGTCTGCGGATGACTATATATATATATATATATATATATATATATGAAATAAAACTCCAAATTCTACATACGTTGAATATGGGCAGAAATTACTCTTTTATACAAGTTTCATTAAAAACGAATGAAATAGTACTGCAGTGAAGTTCTTTTATTTTATTCTTCTTGTATTCTTATAATTTTCTTCTTCCTTGGATAAAAATTATATTGAAATTTTTCGAATGTTCTGTATGCCCGAGCACTTTCTATTATTTTTTAGGCATTATCTAAACTTATTTATAAATGGAACTTTGTCTGTGTGTGTGTCTGTGTTTGTGTGTGTGTGTGTGTGTGTGTGTGTGTGTGTGTGTGTGTGTGTCCGTTACCTATAGACTACGAAACGGCAGAACCGATTTTTTTTTTACTGTGAAACCAATAAATTGTAAATGCAAATTCTACTCCGACAGCTCGCAGTGGTGAACAAATAACTTAAAGAGTTGAGTTAACGGGAGATGACTACATGATATCCGGAATTGGCATCGCACATGGAATGAGAATGTTATAACGCAGTGATAGCAATAAAGGGTTAAATTCAAATTTCTTTTCACCTGAAGAAGGCCAAAGGTTACAACGGTCGAAACGTCATGAAAGTGTCAATAAAGACAAGGACAACAGTCCGAACAATGTAAATAATATAAGTACTACCTAATCTCGGAAGTATAAACGGAGTGTGGTCGTTTTCATGGTTGATGTTATTGAGTACTGGCTTTTTCTTTTTTATTCACAATGCGTCCATTATTTTTTAGACTTTTTTATGTGTGGATGATGCTATTACATTTATATTATTAAGTACTAATTAGTGGGGGATCAGTTTATTACTTCATAACAATATAAAACTGATCCCCCACTTTATGACCAATATCAGTCTTAATCATGATTCCAACTATTATATCCAGTCAGTCAGTTAAGTGCCATACATGATACACGCTTGGGCGACCACGTCTCGAAAGAGACATGACTGACCGGGCAGAAGATTATCCCGCAGTAGGTTGCCATTGCTTTCTGCGGTAGACTGGTTGCCGACCAAGGCTACAGAACCCAATTTGTCCTGTTATTTGATTCATAGCTAAAGGGAGAAGAGATGTATTATATTATTAAGTACTAATTAGTGGGGGATCAGTTTATTACTTCATAACAATATAAGACTGATCCCCCACTTTATGACCAGTATCAGTCTTAATCATGATTCCAACTATTATATCCAGTCAGTCAGTTAAGTGCCATACATGATACACGCTTGGGCGACCACGTCTCGAAAGAGACATGACTGACTGGGCAGAAGATTATCCCGCAGTAGGTTGCCATTGCTTTCTGCGGTAGACTGGTTGCCGACCAAGGCTACAGAAACCCAATCTGTCCTGTTATTTAACCCATAACTGGAAGGAAGAGACGGATTAAGGGTATTTGCGCGTAAGTGAATACAATGAATTCAGCTGGAATTCGAACTCGGCTCCCCGATTTCTCGTTCCGAGCCGATATCCACTGCATCACAACACACATAAATATTAGTTCTCTTTAATTTGTATCTTGCGGCTGGGTTATTCTTGCTGAAAACAATGTTAGCAGTTTTCAATTTTTTATAGTCAGTCAGTTAAGTGCCATGCATGATATACGCTTAGGCGATCATGTCTCGAAAGAGACATGACTGACTGGGCAGAAGATTATCCCGCAGTAGGTTGCCATTTCTTTCTGCGGTAGACTGGTTGCCAGCCAAAGCTATAGAACCCAATCTGTCCTGTTATTTAACCCATAACTAGAGGGAAAAGGCGGGTTAATACTTATTCCAAGGGTATTTGTACGTAAGTGAATGCAATGAATTCAACTGGAATTCAAACTCGGCTCCCCGAATTGTTGTTCCGAGCCGATATGCTCGGAAAATAATATGATATCAAATAAATATTTAGCCAATATGTATATTTATATGTATATAATACAGCTCTGTTCATACAACGAGCACTGTTTTATTAATTCCTGAATAATAATACTATACATATGTACACCCTCATATGTATATTTATTAATTCATGTCACTGTGTGTGTGTTTCATTAAAAACGAGCGACAAGGAATTTCATTTAATTTTTCCATTATTTTTACGTTTCCTTTTTGCTGGAGATAAAAAATGTGAAAATGTTCCAGAACTTTTGACTTTCCAACCACTTTCAGCCATTCCGGTAGCCATTTTAAAAAATGTTATTTTTCCGATGTTATTATTTTATCGTCATATTTTGTATTTTCAGTACAGAAATACTATTTCAATTTCAATATCAAAGGCAGTTTGTTCTTCGAGAGGAAAAATATATCAAAATATTTTTTCCTACCATCAACCTTACATTATTTAACAAGGAAAATCGAGTTTTTATATATATTTTTTCCTTTTTTAAAATAGACAGACGCGATACTCAGTCGTGCACGTCTCGTGATAGTTTATAAAAAATTCACCTTTTCAAAAAAAAAAAAATTACTTCACACATGAAAAATAAGAATAAAATAGCAAAATGGCGAGTGGCTGGAAGCGCTTGGTCAGTTAAAAATATTTGGAATATTTTTACATTCCTTATTTCCAGCAAAAAGGAAAAACGTAAGAATACTGAAAAAATGTAATAAAAAATTAATAAAATCTTCCTTGTCGGTCATTTTCAATGAAAAATGTTATATATATATATATATATATATATATATATATATATATATATATATATATTGTGTATTTTGGCAGCATTTTTTCATTAATGCAGGTTTCATTGAATAATATAGACAAGTTTTGTCTATTAATTTTGTGTAGGATCCGTTCATACCGTCTGATATACTTGATGGTGATATCGTTGAAAGACAACAAAAAATCACAGTAATTGTTGATTTTTTTATCGGGTCTAAGCTTTCGGCTCACATAAACCATTATCAAAGAATAAATATGAACACACAGTAAACAGAACATTTAAGTTATTAAACAAGAAAATAATAAACAGAAACTAGAAATCCTGGAAGCAATCTACATTAAACAATTTAAACCTGGTTTGAATACAATCAATTTTGATATTTCCAATAACGTACTCAAATGCCTGTAATCAGATCAGGGACCACAACGCCACTATTTTGTCACTGTCTTCGGCCATCCGCCACGGTAGGGATAGACTTATATTTTCAATTTAATTCTCTTTATTGTTAATAACTTAACTGTTCTATGTTTACTGTGTGTTAATATTTATTCTTTGGCAATGACTTATGTGAGCCGAAATCTTAGACCCGATAAAAAAAAATCAACAATTACTGTGATTTTTTGTTGTCTTTCAACGATATCACCATCAAGTATATCAGACGGTATGAACGGATCTTACACAAAATTAATAGACAAAACTTGTCTATATTATTCAATGAAACCTGCATATGCACATATATATATATATATATATATATATATATATATATATATATATATATATATATATATACACCATTGCGCGTATGTATGATTTTTTGAATAAATTCTCCTCCCCGTTTTCTGTTCGTGTGTGGAGTCGGCACTTTAATGTGTTTCTGTTTGTATGCATGTGTGAAAGCATTTGGCTGTTTTCTGCATGTATGAACACAAAATTTAAATATATTCATGAATTTTTATATTTTAATTAGCTAATAATATGATATAAAAACATTACACGATATTTTATGTTACTGCGTTCTATCTCATTGGGTTTAGCTTCTAGTGAAATAAAAAAAATAACAACGCTTTCAAAACAGCACGCTGTTTAAAATAGATTGCATTTTCATTTCTCCACTTTTCTTACTCACAACCCTAACAATACTGTATTCTCTTTGTATAATATGACTAGATTATAAAACTCTCCATTGTTTCTAAAGTTAAAAACAGGGAAATAATCAAATCATTGTACAACCACCCTAATTTATTTCTAATTTTTTAAAAAAATGTACAATATTATCCATTAAAATCTCAGTGTTGTGCATATCAGTCAGTTAAGTGTCATACGTGGAACACGCTTGGGCGATCATGTCTCGAAAGAGACATGACTGACTGAGCAGAAGATTATCCCACAGTAGGCTGCCATTGCTTTCTGCGGTAGACTGGTTGCCTGCCAAGGCTATAGAACCTAATCTGTCCTGTTATTTAACCCATAACTGGAAGGAATAGACGGATTAATACCTTTCCCCAGGGTATTTGCGCGTAAGTGAATGCAATGAATTCAACAGGAATTCGAATACGTGCATATATTTCATTAAAATATTTAATTTTTTCACTATACTCTAATGAACTTAGATTACTGGTACCCTCTAGGTATGAAAATACACGAGCTACTAGATAAGCAATTAAACGCAACCCTTTTACAGTGAAACCGATAAAATGTAACCGCAATTTCTACTCTAACAGCTTCTTTTCTCGCACTTCCCGCCCGTGGAATTCTATTCCATATACTTGCTTCCCGGACAGCTACAATCTCCAGAAATTTAAATGTAAGGTCAATAGACATCTTCTATCTCACTAACTAGTATCCATTCTCTCAATTTCTTTTTTCTATCTACTCCACCCCAATCCTCGGTATTCTCATCTGTCTATTACCTTCCTCCTGACATTTTCTATAACTAACCCCTTTTTCTCATCACTTTCCCCTATGTAACCCTCTGCGCAATAGTGATAGTAGAATGTTTTGCTTGGGGTGAAATGATAAAAAAAAAAATTAATGAATAAAGAGAATGTTTGGCCATTGCGTCTTTCTTCTGAGTTCCATTTCAATACTTATTTTCGAATTCTATATGAAAGGTATATACCTCTCAGAGTGTTATTTGTTGTATTCCAATATGTTTTATATAAAATTTCAGTTTATTTTAGTACCTTAAATAACCCTGCTAAAAACTGGCTATTATTAACCCTCTAGGGCCATTCGTATCATATTTGATACAGTATGAAAACAAGCCTTGAAAGAAATATTTTCCTGAAAAATTTTTTAAGAGAAATATTTTATAAATTTCAAATGAAAGCAGTACTGACTGCTCAGTCAATGAATACCATATGTTTCCTTATAGGGAAATACCAAATGTTTCCTTATAGGGAAATACTGTATCAAATATGATACGAATGGCCCTAGAGGGTTAAGAAATTGCGGTAGTCTTTCATCATTCATTCCTTCAAAACACACACACGCATGCATATATATTTTTCTTTTGTACGCACACACACAAAAAAGAAAAAATAGAAAATAAAAATAGAAATATATGTATCCTCTCCATTATAATATATGTATACAGTACTGTGCAAAAATATTAGGACAAGAATTATTTTATCTTTTATGAGGCATCAAAATAAAGTTTAAAATCACCCCTGTCCTAACACTTTTGAACACTACTGGTAGTGTGTACAAGTCTTAGGACAGGGGTGATTTTTCTAAAAATCTCACTGAAATTCAAATATAGGGTGAAAACCAAACCTTTGTCAGAATTATTTATCTAAAAGGGAGGAGGAAGAAAGGCTTTGTAATTGAATTGGCCCCCACAAAGCCCTGATCTCAATCCTATGGGATATTTTGGATAAAAAAATTGATAAATCTAATGTTACTTCACAAGACACACTTTGGGAACAAATACAAACTGCTTGGCAGGAGATACCATTAGATACATTGAAAAAGCTTGTGATGCTAATGCCTGACAGAATGAACGCTGTGATCAAAGCAAAAGGCTATTATATTAAATATTAAATTTATTTTGTAACAAGCATTTTTTCTTGTTAAAGCATTTGTTGAGTAAATAAAAAAACTTCTTTAATTAAATTGTTTATTTTCTGTCAATATGCCTCATTAAAGATAAAATAGTTCTTGTTCTACTACTTTTACGCAGTACTATATATATATATATATATATATATATATATATATATATATATATATAATGCTCTTCTGTCACGCGCATGGCGAAAGTGACAATAGCGGGGGAAGCGTCTGATCAGTCCATTCTCTTTACTACCAGCTATTACACTTTACTACCGCTTATGCCACGTGTTCGTTATTTAAAAGTACTTTATTATGTTAATTTTTTTTTTTTTAAGCGTTTCACCCCGAGCAAGGCATGTCACTGCCACTACTGTGCAGGGGGCTACGTAGAGTGGAGAAAGGCTGGTTAAATATAGGAAATAACAGAGGGTGGGTGATAGGCGGGTGAGGATACCGAGAATGAGGGTTGGGTAGATGAGAGTGTTGTGAGAATAGTTGGGAGTTAGTGTGATAGGAGGTGTCTATTGACCCTACATTTAAACACCTGGAGATTGTAACTGTCGGGAAAGCAGACTTGTGGAAGGGAGTTCCACAGGCGGGAAGCGCGAGAAAAGAAGCTGTTGGAGTAGAATTTACGGTTACATCTTATTTGTTTAACTGTAAAAGGGTGGGACCTAGTTGCTAATCTAGTATCTCGTGTAAATTCGTGCTTAGGCGGCACCAGTGATCTAAGCTCATCGGAGCAGAAGCCATGAAAGTACTTGTAGAAGAGGCACAGGGAAGCCACATCACGCCGGTGTGAGAGCGGCTGCAGCCGGTCTGCCAAGTCAGTATCAACCACGTTACAGATCCTCCTTTGTATTTTGTCAAGAAGCCCAAGGAGAACAGCAGGGGCACCCGACCAGATATGGCAGCAATATTCAATACACGGGCGGATGGTAGATTTGTATATGTGCAGAATAGATTCAGGTGGGAAAAATTTCCGGGCCCTGCACAGAGAGCCGGCTTTCATAGCAGCAGATTTGGCAATGGATTCAATATAGTCATTCCATTTGAGGTCCGCCGAGAGTGTAAGGCCAAGGAGGCGTAGTATTTTACTCTCTGGGAGGCTAGCCTGTCCCATGCTAATGGGAGGTAGATGCGATTGTCTATGGTGGTTAGTTGATAACAGCTTTGTTTTGGAGGCATTGAAATTTACCAACCATTTCCTACCCCAGGTCACTACGGATTGGAGGTCCCTTTCAAGTGCGGCAGCGAGGTTCACTTTGTCGTCCAGACCTGGTTTCTGATCGATGCGGGAGTAGATTGTTGTGTCGTCGGCATACATGCCAACTTGGGATCTAATGGTGTCGGGGAGATCATTAATGTAGATCAGAAAGAGCGTGGGACCTAGGATAGAACCTTGAGGGACGCCCGCGTTCGTCTGGTAGTTTTGGGAGGCATGCCCATTTAATACCACCTTTAATGTGCGGTTAGAGAGGAAGGACTGGATGAGGTCAAACAGATGTCCAGTTATCCCATAGCTCCGCAGTTTGCACAAGAGGCCAGCATGCCAGACCCTGTCGAATGCTTTGGAGATATCCAAGGCAACTGTTCGGGCTTCACCATTCTTGTCGAGTGCCTGGTATATGTACTCGGTAATGGTCGTTAGCATATCAGCAGTAGACCTGGTGAAGCGAAACCCATACTGTTTGTCAGAGAGAAGCCCGTTGGTCATAAGGTGCTGAATCACCTCGGCGTTGATAATGGCTTCGAAAACTTTGCCAAAGATTGGAAGGAGACTAATAGGACGGTAATTGGCGGGGTCTGAGGGTTCGCCAGAATTCTTAAATATAGGTACTACGCAGGAGGACTTCCAACAGGCAGGAAAGCAGGAAGCAGATAGACAGAGGTTATAGAGTTTAGAGAGGACAGAGGAGAGTTCTGGGGCACATTTCTTCAGTACTATGACTGGGATTCCGTCACCGCCGCTCGCTTTGTGTGGGTCAAGTTGCGCAATTATCTTGGCGACCAGCGAGGGTGAGATGAGGACGTTATATATATATTCTCTTTATTATAATAAAGACTATTGTGTATTTATTTGAGTGTGTATATATATATATATATATATATATATATATATATACATATATATATATATATATATATATATATCCGCAGACAGATCTGCATCACAGCTCATCAGTGCGGTTAGACAGGATTGAAACCCGAGCGAATTAGCGTCTGTCGGCGATTCTCCCTCACTTCACACTCAGGGGTTTGGATTATTTTGTTTTTGTTTTTCTTATGTTTTAATGTAAGATACTCAATAGTAGGTACATGAATATATATATTGCTGTCATTTTAGACGGTATATTAATATAAATATTTTGCCGTCATTTTTGACAATATGGGCCCACTCGTACATATAAAACAAAAAATCCTTTTTAAATCACATAATCGTCGACATTTTATTACTAGAGAAACCCTATTGATTAAACATCGTTCCCCAGTCTATCACTATGAGTGTTCCGTACCGGAGATGTCGTGATAATTTAACCTTCACGTCAATCCGGCCGGGCATGAGACATATCGGCTGAAAACGAGGTCTTTTTTACTGGAACCTTCTCGCAGTAAAAACTACCATGTAGTAAAACACACAGGGAATTAATATACGGAATACAACACATTTAAATATGGCTAAAGCACAGGTCGAAAACGAACGGAACAATAAAAACTATAAACAATTATTATTTTTTAATCGTTTCTTTTAACAGAAAACGTTACAATCCTTGAAAAACTCAATAAAAGACTGATTAAATCATCCTTCTCATCCATATTCAATGAACGATGCTTTAAAAACATGTTGTTATTAAAAATGCGGATGACTATATAACGTTAATGTAAATTATTTTAAATTATGCTGATAATATGTAATAGCAAAATTCTAAATTAAAGTTTTTTGGCTTGTTAGTATATATATATATATATATATATATAGAAGCCATACAAACTTAGCAATCCACTGTTTGTAGTGATTTACTTTTTTAAGAGTGCTTGAGACTTAGAGCATTTTATATATATATATATATATATATATATATATATATATATATTGTCATCCGCAGACAGATCTGTTTCGCTGTATCACAGCTCATCAGTACGGTTAGACTCTGACGCACAACATAATTATTTTATTGGTTTTTTAGCAGTAGTAGCTATCTAATATAGATTTAATTAAAATAAGTAAAAATGTAAATTATACCAATGGATATATATATATATATATATATATATATATATAGTTTATTTGTAAACGAGTAATTACGCGACCTAGGATTCTATCATGTGCTGTCTTCAGCCGATTTACAATAACTGATTTTACCGGTATTTTTTAAGAACGCTTGTGTAACGGGGATTTTTAAACACGCAATTTTCAAAATTAGCAGAAATTATAACGTTATATATAACCCAGGCTCGAAACCTGACCAATGGATATATATATCCATTATATATATATATATATATATATATATGCCTCCCAATACTATCATACGAACGCGGGTGTCTCTCAAGGCTCTATTCTAGGTCCTACGCTTTTCCTGATCTATATTAACGATCTCCCCGATGTAATAAGATCCCATATACGCTGACGACACTACGGTTTACTCTCGCCTCGATCAAAAATCCGCCGAAGCTGACAAAGCAAATCTCGCTGCTGAGCTTGAAAAGGACCTTCAATCCGTGATGGACGGGGATAAGAAATAGCTCCTGAATTTTAATACTTCCAAAACGAAGCTGTTCTTTGTTAACCATTACAGAAAATCGCTCCTACCCCTAATTAGCATTGATCATGCTAGTGTCTCTGAAGGCAAAACACTGCGCCTCCTCGGGTTAAATCTCAGTACAGACCTCCAGTGGACTGACTATATGGAATCCATATTTAAATCCGCGGTTCTCTGTGTGGGGCCAAGAAGTTTTTCCCGTTTGAAACCTGCACATGTTAAATCTACCATCCGCTCGTGCATTAAATACTGCTGCCATATCTGATCAGGTCCCCCTGCTATCCACCTAGGGGTCCTTGACAAAATCCAATGGAGAATCTGTAATGTGATCGATCTCAACTTGACATCTCAGATACAGTCACTTTCTCACCGACGCAATATTGCTTCTCTGTGTCTATTCTACAAACACTTTCATTGCTTCTGGTGCCCCCTATATATGAATTTACAACAAGATTAGCAACGATGTCCCATCCTTTTACTGTGAAACGAATAAAATATAAATGCAAATTCTACTCCATGAGCTTCTTTTTTCGTACTTCCCGCCTGTTTCCAACAGCTACAATTTCAAGAATTTAAATGGTAAGTCAACAGTCATCTCCTATCTCACTAAGTTGCATCCTCTCTCTCATGCTTCTTTCTCCTTCCACTCTACTCTTATCAGTATTCTCATTCTTCTCTTACCCACTTCCTGAAACACTGTCACTCTTTTTCATAACTTTCCTTCTATGTAACCCTATGCGCACCAGTGGCAGTAAACTCCCTTACTTGGGGCGATATGATTATTATATATATATATATATAATGTCATAGATAAAGTTTCCTTTAAATTTCGCAAAAAGAAAATAACAACAGACAACACATTTTAACATATATATTTACTGAAATTGGTAATTTAGTGAATGCTGCCATAATCCTTGACTTCAGTTCGTTTGTGGTGTGGCGAAAAGATTATTTGCTCTCTCGATCTACGCATAATAATTATGGGGTTTGCAGTCTGAGGTGTTAGATGGCCAGATGTGGTCACATGGTTTGGTTCTGCTTGTGTGGCATGGTTCAGAATTTGTTACCGGGCATCGGATCTTCCAGTAGCAAACCTCTTGACCCATGACAGCACTAGTTCCTTAATGCACTTGTTGTAGACTTCCGTAGTGAATCTAAGGCCCCGTGTGAAGATGAATCGTAGAATAACGTCGCCATCACCAGTGATCACTTCAATCACCTTAGTAATCACCATTAGACTTATCCAACTCCTTCCGAGTTCTCTGGACTGCCCTTCTGATCTTCTGCCGTGAATATTTTGTTATATATATATATATATATATATATATATATATATATGTGTGTGTGTGTGTGTGTGTGTGTGTGTGTATATAATATATATATATACTCAGATATGAATATACGCTCTCACACCCTGATTGAGCACTCTGGGAGAATGCTAAACTTTTAAAAGCCAGTAGCTACACTAGCATCTACTCATCGCTCATTCAGTAATGAATTAGAGTACTCTGGCTATGTGTGTATGATACACCATACCCTAAAAGTCTGTCTCCTACTACCGAGCGCCCATAGCTCAGAGGTAGAATTGCCGACTAACGCCAATCCGCAGACAAATCTGTTTGGCTGTATCACAGCTCATCAGTACAGTTAGACATCTGATTGCTTTTAGCCAGGATTGCAACCCGACCGAATTGACATCAGTTGGTGATTCTACCTCTGAGCTAGAAAGAGGCAGACTATTAGCGTGTGATATACCATATAAACATACTCCAATGTTCTAATTCATTACTGAATGAACGATGTGTAGATACTAGAGTAGAGACTGCTTTTGCAAAGTCTACCATTCTTTCAGAGTGCTCAATCAGGATGTGAGAGGGTATATATATATATATATATATATATATATATATATATATATATATAAATGAAATCAATATAATAATAATCTCTTAATAGAGGAAATTGGTTCAACGTGGATGTGGTTTGTAGGTAAAATATCTTTTCTTTTTTGTTGTTGTTTCTTTGTTTTTGTGTTTTGTTTTGTTTTTTCTTTGTTTTTCGATAAAACAATTATGACTAAGCAACATCACGTTGAAGTCAATATCCAAACATCTAAACTTATTTATGAACGGAACTTTGTCTGTGTGTGTGTGTGTGTGTGTGTGTGAGCCTGTCACCTACAGACTCCGAAACGGCTGAACCGATTTTCTTTAAAATATACACAGTTGTACTATAAGCATCTGCGATTGTTCTTAGCTAGGTTTTGTGTCGAGGTACCCCAGATAAATATCGAAAATCGAAAATAATCGAAAAAATCGGGTTATAGAAGGAGTGGTCCGATTTTAATCAAATTTCATACACTCATAGACAAAGACATAAGAAACGATATTCAGAGGTTTCAAGGTTGCAGTTCTTACAATAGTGCAGAAAATCGATAATATATAAAAGGTAAGATTTTCGTGTGTTTCTGTTTATCTGTCTGTATGTCCTTTATACAAATCCACAATTTGTATCCGATTCTTACCAAACTTCACACAAATATTCTTTAGGCTGAATCTGAGCACCAGGACCATGGATTAGTTGTAAAACTTTCATTACACCCGAGCAACGCCGGGCTATACTGCTAGTAGCCTCTAAAAATCATGTTTTCTATTTTTCTGTTGTCCTAAAAATGTTTACTTATGAATATGATATCGGAGTAGACTTTGCTAATCCAAAATACATACATTCGAAATTCGACATTCCGCTTCTTAGCTTTTTTCCGTCAGATCTTCTTCTTCTATGTACCCTGTCCCTTCAGGACGTAGGCGATCATGGTTCTCCACGTCTCCCTATCCCTTGTGGCTCTTAGTATGTTTGCTCCTGTTAAACTTCGCAACCCCCGTTCCGTCATCCACCTGATCAGGCCCTGCAAATATGTTATCCGCTGCCTTCCTCTGTCTCTCTTTCCTTCTATCTGGCCTGTCAGTATCAGGTTCTCCAAGCTCTCTTTCCTTATTGCATGTCCCAGGAACTTCAGTTGTCTCTTCCTGATGCTCAGTATTAATTTCCTTTTGTGTCGCCATTCTTTCCAACACCTCATCGTTGCTTGCATACCCAGTCCACGATATCCGCAACATCTTTCTTCTTCAAGTTTTGTCCTCATCATGCCATGATCAAAATTGCGATAAGTAAAGTTCAATGCGTTTAAACATTTCCCGTTTTATATCAGTATATGTTTTTATTTTTATTTTAAATAAATATTTTTGAATATTTTTGAATATATTTTAATATAATCTTTTCAGTTAATATTCTTTATTGTTTTCTTAATATTTTTTGATTTCCTTTAAGTTTTCTTGAAATAATTTTGAAAATATCATTTTAATATCTTATTGCTATTATTTTTTATTTTTCTGTAATTTTGTTTTAAGCTCGTTTATTTTTTACTTTAAATAAATGAAGTTTTAAACATCTTTTTCCCTCCCTTTTCTTAATATTTTATTCTTTAATTACATTATTTTAAAAATTTTTGTTAATTGATTTTTTAAATTTCTTTTCATTTTTTTCCTTTAAATAGTTTTTAAAAGTATATTTTCTTTAATTTTTGGTAATTTTTTATTTTTCTATAAGTTTCTTTTAATTTATTTTCTTTGAATAAATATTTTTAAAAAAACTTCTTTTTTAATATCTTTTTCATATTTTGTATGCACACAATCTCAAAATATTTGAAAAGAAGTATAAACTTACTTTTGTTTTAAGTTTTTCATTGCTTATCACTACTTTATACATTGCTTTCTTCTTTTAAATCTCAAACTGTGATCTAAATACTAAGATCATTTCATTTTCAAAGCAGAATATGGCTTTATTTTCATAACTAAGCAATTTTATTAAAAAATCGAACAAAATAAGTTTAAGCTTATGAAGATCACAAAAGGCCAAATCGGAAATAAAGAAACACCTGAGTTGCTCTCCAAAATGTCCTAGTATATATTTTGTGACTAATTCTTTGTGAATATGTTGCTTTTGTTTGTTTTTTGTTTTAATATATATATATATATATATATATATATATATATATATAGATAGATAGATAGATAGATAGATGTAAGTTTGTAACCCTAGGTTTCACGCTCTTGCGATCGTCAGACAAATTGATTAATTTTTTTTTTAAAGATTGGCTGCGTATATTCGTCTATTTTTGTGGAAGTGAGAGGAAAATCTGTCGTCATGACAGACGCAGACATATGTACACATTTGTACACCCACTGACGTGCGCAAAAACACATACACACGCGCGTCCGCCCACCGGAGTTCACACAAACATATATGCGAATCTTGCGGGGCTCGGCATATATATGTGTGCCATTGCGCACATACATACGCATTCGCTTGGTGTATTCGAATAATGTAGTGATGTTAACGCGCGGAGAGTTGTCAGTTTCTCGTATGTACATATGTATGTAGGATGGGGTCTGTGTGAAATTATGATTGTTAAAAATTGCTATTATTTTATTTAAGTCTGTATTGTTATTTTTTATTTTGAAGTCGGTTATTAGTTTGTTTTTTGTGGTAGAATTTCAATGGTAGAATTTTAATTCGTAATGCTTGTTAGTATTTATGTGTGGTAGTATTAATTTTACTACGGCAGAGAGGAGTAATTTACGTTAATGACGATTGCAGACTAATACGGTGATAGTAATATTTGATGATAATAACAGTTGTGGTAGCAAATAGTTATTGTAAAGTAGTAGTAGTGATTAGTAATGGTGGTTATGATAATGACAATAAATGCAATTATTATGGTGGAAGTTTGTACTAGAGAATAGTTGATAGGATAAATGGTATCAGCGGTTCCTTTTTCTTTTTCTTTTATCCGTTTGGTATAAATTGTGATAATAGGAATTTATTTTCATATCTGCATTTGGAAATTAGTTCTGATCTTATGTTTAGTTGTTTTTTTGGTTATGAGATATAATTGCTACTTTTTCATGTAGGCAAAGTAGGCATTTGTTTTGTAATGCTGCTGTAGGCAGGTGCTTTTTTAAAATATTTTCCAGCTTATTGTTGGTGAAATATTTCTGTCTTTTAGGCGCCATACGTATGTGGATAATATAGTGCTGTTCAAATATTTTCTGTTAAAGAATGAAAGATTGTGGTTGTTTTTTCTTTTCTTAAATGGTCCCTCAGTGGCACCGATGTAGTACATAGTGTTGTTGTTTGCACTTACCTTGGCTTTATATACTATGTTTGTTTGCTGGCAATTTCTCTGGAGTGGACATGTAGTTACGTTTCTGCAGTTGCATTGAGGTTCTTCGGTTGCATTATTGTAGGTTGTTAATTTTTTGTTGTGGCTTTTTATTATTTGTGTAATATTTTTTGTGCAGCTGTAACTGATTTTGACGTTGTTTTTGTTTAATATTTTTGCTAACAGGGAGTGCGAGAAAAGAAACTATTCGAGTAGAAGAGACGGCTACATTTAACGATTTCGACGGTAAAAGGGTAGGACCTATATGCCAATTTAGAAACACGGGAAAATTCATTTGGTCGAGTCATCAGGGAAAGAAGCTCGTCAGAGGAGAAACCGTGAAAATATTTGTAGAAAAGAAGTTACATCTCGTGGGTGAGAAAGTAACTGAGACCGATTACGCTGCTGGTCCGTCTTTGGATTTTGTCGAGAACCCCGAGATGAATAGCAGGAGCACCTAACAAGATATGCCAACAGTATTTTATGCATGGACGAATGGTAGATTTACGCATGTGCAAGATGGATTCTGACGAGAAAAACTTTCTAGCCCGATACAGTGACCCAACATTCTAAGCGGTAGATGCAGTTATTGATTCGATGCAGTCATTCCGTTTGATGTCGGTTGAGAGATTGAGGCCAAGGAGGTGCAGCATATCTTTTTTCTGGGAGACTAGCGTCATCTCTGCTAATGGACGGTAGGAAATTTTTTCTATACTGGTTAACGAAGAGCAGCTTTGTTATGGAAGCATTAAAATTTACGAGACATTTCTTACCTCAATCAGTGAGAAAACGTACTGAAAGGTGCCCTGAAACAGCTGCCCTCTTCTTTATCTCCTTCATTGCACTAGAGAGTGTGACAGGTAGCCATACCGATGCCAACGCAACTGACGGAGCCGTAAAGTGGAGATAATTAAAACATCAGGAAGCGGTATGACTCATGGAACAAGAACAATTTACTCCAGTGAACAAAATGAAGGGTTCAGATAAAAATCCCAGTCACTTGAAGAATGTCGGAGCGTACAGTGGCAGAATCTCAAGAAAGATGAGGACAATAGTATGAACAATCTAAATAATGTTAATAATTCTCTAGATTTAATGTAAGTGGAGAAATAGTTGCAAAAATGTTGTATATATATATATATATTGTGTATTTAGACAGCAAATTTTCTCTGAGACATATTCGATTAAATAAATTGCAAATAATGTGTCTGCTTATTTTTATTAAAATCCGTTCATACTCACGGACAATCTTTTGCGTATTATAATTGAAAAATGTCAGAAAAGAGCTGTAACGTTGACAGATATTATTATCATTCATTTCTCAATGTACCCATTAACATGTGCATGACCATAACATTACAAAATATATAAAAAAATTTGGATAATTTTCACGTTCTAATGAACGCTAAACAGGTTTTCAACAGTTATATTTGAAGCAGATAAAAAAATTACAGTAATTTTTAGCAACACAGTTTTCCGGTTATTTTTTGTTACTATAACTCACAGTCCCAATGATGATCTCGGAAGGAGATCGAAATTACTTGGGTACATTGAGAAATGAATGATAATAACATCTGTCAAAGTTACAGCTCTTTTCGGACATCTTTCAGACGCGAAAGATTATCCGTGAGTATGAACGGATTTTATTAAAAAGAAGCAGACACAATGTTTGCAATTTATTTAATCTGACATATATATATATATATATACCAAAAAGCAAATGCACTGATTCACCTTGCTACTCGGGTTTCAACCGCAAGGTTTCTTCAGGCAGACGTTAGAAAAACCAGCTAAACGCCGTTTCAATTATACAACTCCGGAAGGAGGCGCTAAATAGTAGGAGAGGAGAGCTGAAAAAATTTTGTGGTTGAAAGCCGGTAAGAAAGTGGGTTAGTATATTTGCCTATTGTTAAATATATTTTGCTTTACATTTTCATTGTTTATTGTTGTATTGAACCGTTTTCGATCTTCTTATATTTATATATATATATATAAACTTATTTATAAATGGAACTTTGTCTGTGTGTGTGTGTGTCTCTGTGTGTGTGTGTGTGTGTGTGTGTCCGTTACCTATAGACTCCGAAACGGCTGAACCGATTTTCTTGAAAACTTACACAGTTGTACGATACGCGTCTGCGAGTGTTCTTAGCTAGGTTTTGTGTCGAGGTACCCCCGATAAATATCAAAAATCGATAATCGAAAAAATCGGGTTATAGACGGAATGGTCCGATTTTAATCAAATTTGATACACTCATAGACAAAGACATAAGAAACGATATTCAGAAGTTTCAAGGTTGCAGTTCTTACAATAGTGCAGAGAATCGATAATATATATATATATATCTAAAAGGCAAGATGTTTGTGTGTGTGTCTGTTTATCTGCCTGTATGTCTCTATTTTTTCAGCTCTTTTATTTTAGTTTTTGCTTCGGGTTTGGCTCTAAGTACATATAATTGTAGTTCTTAGTCTCGACCATGATACCATTTAGTCAGAGGACTTATTTAGCCTTCAAAATTCAGTTTACGACGAAAAAAACTCATTTAATATCGATACCAGGAAATCAAATTTTGACTTACATACATTCATTTTTCTTTCAGTCTACGGTTTCGCTTTAACTGGAATTAATTATTGCTTTTTAGTCTTTCGTGGCAACGTCCAAATAGTCTAAGCTCCAGGACCATGGATTAGTTTTAAAGCTTTCATTACAACCAAGCAACGCCGGGCTATACTGCTAGTATATATATATATATATATATATATATATATAGTATATTTAGACAACAGTCTCTGTTTTATGCAGGCTTCATTGAAAATGACAGTCAAGGTATTATCTTTATCATGGTTTTCAAATGTTGAAATGCGTATTTTGTTATTGTTATTTGTTGTGGCTTTCCTTGTTGTCTACCGGGTCATGTAATTAAAAAATGTAATATATATATATATATATATATACTACCCTTCTTCATAAACTCAAAGGTTATGGTGACTCTGATCAAATATCTGACTTATTGCAATCTTTCTTAATAAATTTTGTAATAAACGTCGTATTTGGGGGGGGGGCACTCTCGTAGATCATTTTATATAGATACAAAGTAGCATCGAGGCGACGTACATTAAATATTGCTATATCTGGTTTATGCTTTATTTAGGTGATAATTTGTGTCTGTGTGTGTGTGCGCATGCGCGTGCGCGTGCGCGTGCGCGTGCGTGCGTTTGGTTAGAAATATTACTTATGACTAGTAGTGCTCGTATCTTGATTAATGAAGGTTTTGTGCGAACCTGAAATTATTTAAGTTACACCCGTTGTGCTTGAAGGCAGGGAGAACTTTGATTCTTTAAATAAATATACTATTAAACGTAAAAAAAGAACTTCAAATAATAAAAAAAAACATTAAACATTATTGTAAAAATATGAAGGCTTGATGATTTATATTAAACTTTTTAATTTTCAATTAGTAAATATAGTCTTCATTTCATAAATTAATAAGTAAAGCCAACAAATATTTGAAGTATTTTTACAATATTTTTTAAACTTTATAATTTATTATAATTAAAAAAGGAAAATAATTCTTTTAAAATTTCATTATCAATCAAAATTGTTTTTTCTTCCGCCTATAATGTTTTTAATATATATAATTTATTAAGGCAAATTAAATAATGTCATAGTTTTATTGCATTTTTTATTTACTATTAAGAGCAGATTTTTTGGAAATAAAGGCTAGTGCTAAATTCAAACAGACTATATAAATGACCTCGGCGTCAGTCAAGAGTCAGACATGGGAGCAGCGAAAGAGAGACACACATCTAAAATCTAACTTTAAACTTCAAGCCACCGGACATTGTCCTCTTTCTTTCTTCTTATCTCTTTAAACAATTACTACTAAGGACATTTTGTACGAACTCTACTCTTAACCTCTAAATAATGTTTGTAATTGCACATTAACTCCTACAATTTATGTTAGTCTTTCCTTTTAATAAATTTCCATTTTAAAATGCAAAATGTATATTTTATTCTTCTTACACTATTCTACTATTCTTCTTACACTATTCTTCTGATAATAATTCTACATAAACTTGTAAGCTGTAGGGAGTTTGGTTGAGTCTGACACAAGGCCGAATCAAAAAAACATCAACCCACACCCCCACGCTACAAATTAAGTTTGAGCCTATTTTTCTTCATACTGTGCTGTTTTGTTCTGTTTTTCGGTGATTTAGTGGACCTACCTACACAAACGCAAAAATATTGTACCCACGAATGCTGTTGACAAGACAAAATACACGCAAGGTCTGCCTATCTAATGAATAACAAACAACCCAAAAATAAAAGATATATCAATATTTTCTTTTCTTCTCTGTTTGATTTTCTGATGAAGCTTAAATAAAAGTGAAACATTTTAAATTGTTTGAATAATATCTAGTTTCATATATATATATATATATATATATATATATATATATATATATATGCATGTATATAATCGTGTGGCCCCAAGCAAGGCATTTTACTGCCACTGTTGTGCAGGAGGTTACAGAGAAGAAATGTTATGAGAAAGAGTGACAGGCTGAGAGGGTGTCAGGAAGAGAGTATGAGAAGGAAGAGAATACTGATGAGTGGGGTGGACGGAGAAAAAAGCATGAGAGAAAGAGAATGTAAGTTAGTGAGACAGGAGGTGACTATTGACTTTACATTTGAATTCTTGAAGATTGTAGCTGTCAGGAAAGCAGGTATGCGGAAGGGAATTCCACAGGCGGGAAGTGCGAGAAAAGAAGCTGAGGGAGTAGAATTTGCGTTTACAATTTATCGATTTCACAGTAAAAGGGTGGGACCTAGTTGCTTATATTGTGGCTCGAGGAAATTCATACATAGTGGGTACCAGTGAGCTAAGTTCATCGGAGCAGAAAGCGACTGTATCCTAGCAGACTCTCCGTTGGATTTGTTCAAGGACCCCTAGGTGGATAGCAGGAGCATCCGATCAGATATGGCAGTAATATTCAATGCACAGGCGGATGGTAGATTTGTATATGTGCAGGATTGTTTCGGACAGGAAAAACTTCCTGGCCCTACACAGACAACCGACTTTCTTAGCAGCGGATTTAGGTATAGATTCTATATAGTTATTCCACTTAAGGTTTGATGTGAGAGTTAATCCTAGGAGGCGCAGTATTTTACTTTCAGGGAGAGAAGCCTGATTCATGTTAATGAGTGGGAGGAACGATTATTAATTTTTTTCAAATTTTCGAATCAGCTGATTTGTGTAATCGGTAAATTTACCAAAGTTTGTATTTATTTTTATTCTATATTATTTTATCCGAGTACTTTCGAATGTTGCTACATTTGTTTTCAAGGATATTTTTTATATGTAGATATATAAGTGGTTAACTATTGTACTTCCTAATAAATCTATTAAGAGATAGTTTGAAAGCATAAACTCAGACTCACATGACCAACTCACATGACCAACATGATAAATGGAAGCGTACCAAAGTTTGCGCTTTTGTTGTGATTGAGTAATTGTTTGACAGTGGAAAATATGCAAGAATCTCTGTGAAAAAAATATTGCTTCTCTTTCTTTTTCTCTCTTTCACTCCTCCCCCTTTCTCTCTCTCCCTCCCCCTCCTCTCTCTCTCAATTGCCCCTTGGGTGTAAGATTATTTTTTCTGCCCAAGAAGTAAGTCTCTTCATTTAGAAAGCCGCTAAATGAATACAAATCAGGTATTTAAGGTGAGGATTTTGAATGCAAAGTGTTTGTGCTACATTCGTTAAAATGCTTCTCATCAAAGCAAAAATCCCTTTTCGACCAAAAGAATAAAAGAAATTTATAGCTAAAATACAAAACCTCAAAACGAACACATTTCTACGCCGAGTTACTGTCTGCTTTTACAATTCAGGCTTAATTTGGAAAATAATAAAAAAAAAAAAAATAACGATTTCAATTTGTTTCCATCAGTTCTTCATTTAGGAAAGACAAAGTTTCTATAAAACAGAAGAAAAGTTGCGGAACATAAGTTAGAAATAAAACAATGATATTCCGATTAAAATATCAATGAACATCAAGTCAAATTTTTCGAAACGATAAGTCTGGCATAAGGCGATAATTCGCTATATAAATGACACCTTATTAATATATATTATATATTATCTATGTATATAAAAGGCAATCTGTGAGTCTGTGTGTGACTGTAACCTATGCACGCATACACTTTATAAGCTACGCCATTCAAACTTTCTAGGGACACATCTCTACAGGGAAGCCAGGTCGACACATACCTTTTGAATTTAAGTTCAGCAATTTTTCCCTTTCGCCCTTTTTGGCCAACGGAGCCGATTGTTTACATTTGCTCCGTAAAAACATCTAAGATCTAAGATGGTTGCTAGATTACATCACAGAAATCAAATCACACGTGTCAAACGCGACTAAAAAAAAAATTGTGCCTTTATATTTAATTTTTATTCCGACATTATAAAAACTCATTTGATCAACAAAAAAAAAAAAGGTGAAAATTTTTCCCCGTAATTTTGAAACAAAAGAAATATTTAAAAAAAAAATGTTTTTTCAAACAAAAACAAAATATGTAAAAAAAAAAGTGTAAATTTTCATTTTAGGACCCGATGGCTAATATCCCTTCAAATTTTTCCAGAATAGTCTTATTTCCGTGCAAATGGATATGCCGAACTCAAATCAGCAATTATATATTGAAGAAACCGACCATTTTTATGTTAACGACCAGAAAAAAATCTGACTTCTCGCTCTTTTTGTCAACCATTACTGGCTTAGTGACAGTAATTCGCTACTGAACGATTTTAGGCGTTGGAAGAAAATTTAGGCCTATTTACTTCCTTTACAGAAAAGTCCTTGCAGAAATTAGTACGCGATTTTTTTTTCGGTACTTAATTTCATAAGAAAGTTATTGACATTGAAGCTAGTGAAAAAAATAAAAGTTATTTGCGTGTATAAAAAGTTATTTGCGTGTGTTTTAGTATATAAGGGATTTACCATGTCTACATTTTTAAATATTCTTCGAAAATTTCTTAAATTCATTTAGTCAACAAAAAATGTAACTATTTTCCCCCATAATTTTGAAACAAAAACAAACGCTATGTTGTTTACAATGTCACACAAAACATTAACACACGTTTACGCAAAATAAAAGAAAATAGATTTTTTTAATGGAATTTTTGAACAATTTTTAAACAACAATTTTTTATATAATTATTTTTTTATATAACTGAGTTTTAAAGTGAGGCGGCGACTACAAGCGCTTGAAAATCGCAACACGCTGCATTAATCATCTAATTAAAAAACGTTCTGAGTTGCACGGGCAACGCTGGGCTATGATGCTAGTTATAATATATACACAGAAAACTATTAACTTAACTTGTTTTAATATTTTATATATTTTGCTATTTTTTATACATTTTTGAACATTTAGTTATTTTTATATTTTGTTATCAAGCCTTGTAGAGGTTTAATTATTTTTTAAAAATATAAGTATTAGCATACATATATTTTATAAAATATTTATACCCCAAGTAAGGCGATGACACCACTAAGATGCCAGGATTTACTGGGTGTAAAAGAGAATAATGAAAAATACTTTGATCTTTCCTCTTAATAAAAACAAATATTTCGATGGAAAAAGTTCGTTTTAATTAAGTTTGGTGCCATTTTTTCATACTATGCTGTTTTGTTTTTATGTTTTTTCAGCGATTTAGTGGAGCTACCTACACAAACGCAAATAGGTGATGTAGAAAAAACTGGAGTCAAGTGGATAAGAGATGAAAATTGACATTACATTTAAATTCCTGGAGGTTGTAGACATCAGGAAAGCAAGTATACGGAAAGGAGTTCCACAGGCGGGAAGTGCGAGAAAAGAAGCTGTTAGAGTAGAATTGTCGCCTGCATTTGGTTGATCTAACTGTAAAAGGGTAGGACCTTGATACCAGTCTGGTTGCTCAAGTAAATCATTGTAGAGAGGGGCAACAGTGACCCAAGTTCTTCAGAGCAGATGCCATGAAAATATTTATAGAAGAGACAGAGGGAAGCCACATCCCACTGATGAGAAAATGGCTGGAGACGAGCTGCCAGGTTGGGACCTATCACATTACAGTTTCTCCTTTGGAGTTTGTCGAGAACACTGAGATGAACAGTAGGGGCGCCTGACCAGATATGACAACAGTATTCTATGTACGGACGGATGGTTGATTTGTATATGTGCAAAGATGGATTCAGGCGGAAAAACTTCCTGGCCCGAAAAAAGTGACCCAACTTTCCTAGCAGTGGATTTAGCTATGGCCTCAATGTAATGATTCCACTTCAAGTCGGAAGACAGGGTAAGGTCGAGGATGCGCAGTGCATTGCTATCAGGGAGACTCGCGTGGTTCATGCTTATGGCGAGCAGGAGAGGTCGCCTGTGATGGTTGACAGATAGCAGTTTCGTTTTAAGATTCTTATTTAAGACACTGTAGAATCTACAGAGCAGAATATTTAATCAAGGAAAATATAAAACCAATTATTTTTAAATCCTATATATCAACTATAATATTTATTCTATATCTTCATCCTTATTCGTGTGTCCCTTCAGGATTTGGGTGATCATGATTCTCCCCAAATCCCAATTCATAGTAGCGCTTAGGAATATTTGTCATTTTATCAGACTTCTCGAAGACGCTTTTGTTACACTTAATGTATAGTCTCCTGTTAGAACACTTCCTAGGTACTTAAATTCTTGGACTTGTTTGATTCTGTTATCCCCTACCTGTATTTGGCATTTTGGGTAGTATCTTTTGCTGACGACCATGCACTCAGTTTTCTTAAAGTTTATTTGTAGTCCTTTCTTGTCACTCTCCACTGCTACTTTCTGTATTGGCATGGCAAAGGACGCGTTCCAGAAGATGAGCAAAATACTAACACACAGGAAAATCTCAATAGAAACGAAGAAAAGAGTGCTAGACTGCTACGTGATGTCAGTTCTTCAATACGGCTGTGAATGCTGGACAATATCATCGAAAATGAGGACAAAACTGGAAGCGGCCGAAATGTGGTTCTACAGAAGGATGCTATGGATATCGTGGACTGAGCATACAAGCAACGACGAAGTGTTAGAAAGAATGGCAACAAAAAGGAAATTGATGCTGAGCATCAGGAAGAGACAATTGAAGTTCCTGGGACATGCAATGAGGAAGGAGAGCCTGGAGAACCTGATACTGACTGGACAGATAGAAGGAAGGAGAGACAGAGGAAGGCAGTGGATAACATATTTGCAGGGTCTGATCAGGTGGATGACGGAACGGGGGTTGCCAGGAGCAACAGGAAAAAACATACTAAGAGCCACAAGGGATAGGGAGACGTGGAGATCCATGAACGCCTACGTCCTGAAGGGACAGGGCACATAGAAGAAGAAGAAGAATGTATAGTCCTTTCTTGTCGCTTTCCTTTACACTCTAGGAGGTCCAAATACAAATTTCTGTATCTGCTTTATACACTTATTTTACATAAAATATAAATGGGTGTGCTAAATTCCCAAAGCCCAAAAGGATATTAATAAACCGAAAAAAACAAAAACACAAAAAAGGCACATATTTAATGGCAATTATAAATATATATCTCACCCATCAACATGTCTTCTTCTTCATGTGCTGTGTCCCAACAGTACGTAGGCGATCATGGACTTCCACTTGGCTCTGTCTCTTGTCGCTCTCAGTAATTTTTCTCTTGGTATCTCTTCTAAGCCCCGCTCCGTCAACCATTTGCTCAGACCTAACGTACTTGATAGGTGTTTTCTTCTGTCTCTTCTTCCATTTATCCGACCTGTGAGTATCAAGTTCTCCAGTCCCTCCTTTCTCATCACGTGCCCAAAGAACCTCATTTGTCTCTTCCTGATATTTATTATCAGTTTTCTTCTCGTTTGCATCCTTTCCAACACCTCATCGTTGCACAGGTGCTCTGTCCATAGTATCCTCAGCATTCTTCTGTAAAACCACATTTCTGCTGCCTCAGGCCTCTCCTTCATCTTTGATGAGATCGTCCAGCATTCACTTCTATACAGAAGGACAGATATCACGTAGCGATCCAGCGCTCTTTTCTTTGTTTCTAATGAGATTTTCATGCCTTTCAGTACTCGGGCTAGCTTCTGAAATGCGTCTTTGGATCTCCATGTCACATTTTCCGTCCTCTATCAAAACACTTCCCAAGTATTAGAATATTTTACTTGTTTTATTTTAGATTCTCCAATTTGCAGTTGGCATATTGGTCTCTTTTTGCTGATGACCAAGCATTCAGTTTTCTTGAGGTTTATGCTCAACCCTTTCTTTTCACTTTCTTTTGCTAACTTTTGTAGAAGGTTCTATATTTTCCTTTCCGTGTCTGCTATCAGCTCTGTGTTATCCACGTATCGGATATTGTTGAGATTATAGGCACCACTGACGAACCCTGGCAAGGTTTTTATTTCTCTCATTATTGCTTAGCTGTACAGGTTAAAAAGATCCTGTGAGAAAACACATCTTTATTTCACGCCCCTTTCTATTTTTGTATACCTGCTGAGTTCACCTTCGATCCGTACACTAGCGGTTTGCTGCCAGTATAGGTTCTTGATTATCCTAACATCTTTTCCGAAAATTTCGAGGATGTCAAGCATCTCTATGAAGTCCCTGTGTCGTACTTTGTCAAACGCCTTTACGTAGTCCACAACGCACAAATGCAGATCCTTCTGCATTTGTATTGCTCTTTCAAATAGCACTCTAAGCATGAATATTGCATTCCTCGTTCCGGTATCTTTAACAAATCCGCATTGTTCCTGTCCTGCGCGCTCTGTTCATCAAAATCCGGATGATGAGTTTTGTTATGTGGCTCATCAAATTGATTGTTCGACGGAGCTCAGGTTCCTTTGCACATTTTTTATGTGGAACCATTAGTTAAATCTGAGCCATCTTGAGCGAGGAATAGACGTATAAAAAGTAAACTTATATGGTTTAACACCCCATTCTGTAGACTAACTTCAACATCAGGAAATATTTTCTGAAATAGGTAAACACATTTCCATATAAACAACCCCTTCACAAAACCTTTTTCTTGATTATCCTAACGTTTTTCCGAAAATGTCATACTTCGTTAAACGCTTTTTCGTAGTCTATAAAGCACATATAAAGGTTCTGCTTTTGTATTGCTCGTTCAGATAGCATTCTTAGCATGAATATTCTATTCCTCGTTCCGGTATCTTTAACCCTCTAGGGCCATTCGTATCATATTTGATACAGTATTTCCCTATAAGGAAACATTTGCTATTTCCCTATAAGGAAACATTTGGTATTCATTGACTGAGCAGTCAGTACTGCTTTCATTTGAAATTTATAAAATATTTCTCTTAAAAAATTTTTCAGGAAAATATTTCTTTCAAGGCTTGTTTTCATACTGTATAAAATATGATACGAATGGCCCTAGAGGGTTAACGAATTCACATTGTTCTTGTCATATCTCTGGGCCTATTCTGCTGCGCGCTCTGTTCATCAAAATCCGGATGATGAGTTTTGTTATGTGGCTTATTAAACTGATTGTTCGATGGAGCTCACATTCCTTTGACCCTGGTTTCTTAGGTAATTTTTTTCTTTTTAATCATTTCACCCCAAGCAAGGCATTCCAATGCCACTATTGCGCTTGGGGCTACATAGGGGAAGGTAAATAGGAAGAGTGGTTAGATATAGGAAATCTCAGAAGGGGGGGGGTGATAGATAGTTGGGTGGGTGGGAAGAGTGTTTGAAAGAATGGAAGTTAGTTTGTTATGAGGTGTCTATTGACCTTACATTTAAACTCCTGGAGATTGTAGCCGTCGGGGAAGCAGTCATGTGGAGGAGAATTCCACAGTCGGGAAGTGCGAGAAAAGAAACTGTTTGAGTAGAAGATGCGGTTGCATTTTATCGGTTTCACTGTAAAAGGGTGGGATCTAGTTGCTAATCTAGTATCTCGTGCAAATTCGAACCTAGGGGGCACCAGTGATCTAAGTTCATCGGAGCAGAAGCCGTGAAAGTATTTATAGAAGAGACACAGGGAAGACACGTCGCGCAGGTGAGAGAGAGACTGCAGGCGGTCTGCTAAGTCGGTATCGATCACATTGATCTGCTTAGGTCCTCCGGTATATTGCCACTGCTGTAGATTTCGTTTATTATTTCTGTTAGTCTGTCGACGCCAAAGTCTTCTAAGGAAATCAGCATCTCTATTACAATCCCGTCTGGTCTCGCTGCTTTGTTTCTCTTCAATTTGATCATTGCGGATTCCACTTCGGTTTTTAATATTTTTGGTCCATTCGTATTTTTGTGCATTGTTGATTGCTCTCTGTTGTCCTGGAAGAGATCTCCGATGTACTGGTCCCATCTCTGAAGTATTTTTTCTGTTTCTATTATTAGTGTGGCATATATATCACCCATAAACATAAATATTCCCTACAAACAGTGTTCGGACCGAGATCAGCTCGAAGACCAAAGAAAAAACCCCAATACGAGGAATCATCTAACAGAAAGTGCTCAATACAGAGGTAGAGTGAAATAAATAGATAACACCTAATGAGCCAGATGAACCTATCTAGGTTTCACCTAAACAAAATGTCAGGGAAAGCTGGCTAAATAGGAGACGAAAAAACGACATATATGAAGGAAATTAAGACAACCCAAGTGACCAAGGAAGGAGATACCAAACACAAGGAGGAGATGTTAACAACTTTATTACAAAAAAAATTTTAATTTTTTAATTTTTATATAGAGGGTGAAAAGTAAAGACAAAAACAAAAAGGTACTATCCCACGATACAGGAACCTAATCCAACAATCAGAGCTTCCTATGCCTACATTTATTTAATATTTCAGTCTTGGAATTCAACAGATTATTAGTTTGTTTACATAAAGTTATAGCTAGTTTTTCCTTTGTACATAGCCTACAAAATTGCTGGCCAGCTTTATATTTAGCGCATCTCATCAGTATCTCCCATTTCAAAATAGAGTCTCTATTAAGTTCTTGTTTAATGGTCCATACGTAAGTGGATAAAGTAGTGCTATGCTTAGACTTTTCCTTATTGAAGCTACTAGTATGATTATAATATATATTTTTTAATTTATCCTGAATAGCTCCTATGTATACTTTGGGGTCAGTGTCCTCCGTGTTCTTATAAATTTTAACTTGATAAACTGCGCATTCCTGCTGACATCTACCCTGTAAGGGACAACTATTTTAAATCCTACAATTACCACCCCGTGTGTCAATGCGTGTATTATCGATAACTTTTTTCTTATTAAGTCCACCAGTTATTTTCTTTAAATTTGGCATGCAACCGTCAGTCAGTTAAGTGCCATACGTGTTACACGCTTGGGCGATCATGTCTCGAAAGAGACATGACTGACTGGGCAAAAGATTACCCCGCAGTAGTTTGCCATTGCTTTCTGCGGTAGACTGGTTGCCGACCAATTCTATAGAACCCAATCTGTCCTGTTATTTAACCCATAACTGGAAGGAAGAGACGGATTAATACCTTTCCCAAGGGTATTTGCGCGCAAGTGAATACAATGGATTCAACTGGAATCCGAACTCGGCTCCCCGGTTTCTCGCTCCAAGCCGATATCCACTGCGCCACAACGCACATCCCATGCAACCGTATCTAGGTTTTAATATTGTTTTTTATACATCTTATTATCTTTGCCAAAATTCTGTTCTAATAGATTAAAAAACAATTTACCGATTTTAGTTTTTACTGCTAAATTTAAAAGGGGGATTAAACCATAAAATTTTTCTACCACTATTTTTTCGTTTATTTCTCTTCGTGTCCGTATATACTAATTTATCTTTGATTCCACTCTTAGTTAAGGCATCTTGGGAAAAAATTTTATTATCCTCGAAAATATTTTTACTAGAAGAATTGTTTGACAGTCTATAAGAAATACTTTTAGCAATACCCCGCACAATGTGTGCAGGGTGATTGGATTCAGTGTTTACAGATTAGGGGGTCTTGATTTTTTCCTTGTTTGGAGATATGCTTCCATTCAGTAAATTAAGTGTAATGTCTAAATAATTAATCACTTTTAAATTAATTTTCACATCCAAATTAAATCCATACTTCTTAAAAAACCAATACAGTTTTTTGCCTATCATGTCACACTTTTGGGGATTACTGTTGTCAACTATGATTAAATCATTATCACGGTATAAACCGTGGTTGTTAAAGTCTATGTATTCATTAAGTTTATAAAGCAATAAGCACCCTATTAGTTCTGACACGTCAGCACCGTCATATGCTCCCATGGGGTTATCAAAGCTATTTATGTTATCTTTTTTATGCATAGTATGTTATTATGGTACAAGAACGTTTTCCGGCAATGCCTAATAACGTCTATTTCATGATTTGAAAGTTCACTAAATTCCTTAACAAAACTAATGGCCTTGTTCGGAGATAGATGGATGATACTCCTTAATATCGCATTATATATATATATATATATATATATATATATATATATAATCAAATCACCCCGAGCAAGGCGGTAACACCACTGATGTGCAGGGGGCTACGCAAGAGTGAAAAGATTTGGAAAAGAGAAAGCCGGAAACCACATCCTAAACAGAGAACAAGGGATGAGACTCTACACCTGTTCAATAGACATGTGTAGAGTGCGAACCGGGTGATATTTTAGTCTATCTACTCCAATTGAAAAAAATAAAAATAAAAATGAAAAATAAGAAAAAGAAAAGTGAAAAGATTGGAAAAGATAAAGCCGGAAACCACATCCTAAACAGGGAACAAGGAATGAGCCTCTACACCTGTACAATAGACGTGGGTGGAGTGTGAACCGGGCGATAGTTTAGTCTATCTACTCTAATTGAAAAAAATAAAAATAAAAATGAAAAATAAGAAAAAGAAAAGTGAAAAGTTTGGAAAAGATAAAGCCGGAAACCACATCCTAAACAGGGAACAAGGAATGAGCCTCTACACCTGTACAATAGACGTGGGTAGAGTGTGAACCGGGCGATAGTTTAGTCTATCTACTCCAATTGAAAAAAATAAAAATAAAAATGAAAAATAAGAAAAAGAAAAGTGAAAAGATTGGAAAAGAGAAAGCCGGAAACCACATCCTAAACAGGGAACAAGGGATGAGCCTCTACACCTGTACAATAGACGTGGGTGGAGTGTGAACCGGGCGATAGTTTAGTCTATCTACTCCAATTGAAAAAAAAATAAAAATAAAAATGAAAAATAAGAAAAAGAAAAGTGAAAAGATTGGAAAAGAGAAAGCCGGAAACCACATCCTAAACAGGGAACAATTGATGAGCCTCTACACCTGTATATATATATATATATATATATATATATATATATATATATATATATATATATAAAATCAAGAAATAAAAGTTGGATATTTTTACAAATGCATTGGTTATATTATATTTCGCGGCTCCCACCGCACATCAGACCAAATTCATACAGCAATGACTGGTTCAAATTCATCCAGACAAAGTCAAGTTAAATAGAAAAAGAAGAGAAAAGAGAAAGAAAAGGAGAAGAAAAGAATAAGGGGAAAGGGGGTATAACTTAACGTATTAGTTCCTAGCGTCACGCAGAGTCTTTGGCCTAGATTAACAAAAGATCTTCTTTTAATAAAAACAATGAATTTTGACCTGAGTTGCCAGTTGTTTGTTTTGGTATTGAAATTTAAAATTAAAATTTTTTTTTTATTAATTCTAATCGCATTAATAATAGTCGTATTATATTATTATATTCGTCGTAATAATAACGTGGTAATAAGAAATTAAAATATAGAAACCTAAAATTAATAATAATAATTAAAAAATTTAAAATTTAAAAAATTTAAAAATATAATGAAAAATTTTAAAAGTTAAAAAAATTTAAAATAAATAAATAAAAATATTAAAAAAATAATAGAAAAATTAATAATAATAATAAAAAATAATTAATATAATAAAAATAAATAGAATAGTAATCCTAATAATGAAGACAACATACAACGATAAGCGAATATAAATTAATAATAATTATTTATAATATAAAATCTAATTGAAAAAAATATATATGTATACTTTGTTCAAATAATATTATTACATTACTACTCTTAGTAATAGTGAAAATAATAAAAAATAATAGAAACAATAATAGTAGAGTATCTATGATAGCAATAATGATTTGAGGGTATAACGTCTTAAACGAGACATTCTAGATTTCTTTCAAAATTAAACTTATAAGTTTCATTTTGTTCTTGTTAAGTGGTCCTATACCTATTTTTATGTCTACATTTAAAAATTAGTTAATTTCTCTGCTTTAAAAGTTCATTAGGATTTCTATATTATAATAATAGCTATATTCTCCTCCAAGCATAGATTACATCTGTCCCTGAAGTTGTTGGGAGTATTAGCAGATTTAATGATCCTCCTTTTAACCTGTGGGGTGAATACTCCGTTCTTCAATTTCCAGTTGGATTTTGATAGGGCTGTTTGGGGTTTCAAGGAGGCGTTGGAAAATGAGTGTTTGTGAATACAAAATCTTTGTTTTCAGCTTCCTGCAGATACCCTTATGTATACACTTTTTTTTTTTGTTGGGGGTCCTCTTCCGGAAAAATGGTGGCTTCATATATCGCTTTTTCACAATTACACCTGCCATCAGCAGGGCAGTTGGTTTCGTTGATGCAGATGCAAGGAGGTTTGTGTTCTTGAGGTATCTTGTGGAAATTTTTTAGTAATTTATTGTTGTGTGAATTAATTATATTTTGAATATTTTTGGTTGTTGAATAGCTTATTTTTAGAGTTTTTCTGTTGAATAATTTTTTAGGGGGTTATTTTGGTGAAAGCGTTTCTTTTACTAAGTTGAGAAAGTATTTGCTGACATTTGCATTGGACAAATTACAGAATGGTGAGTTGAACGATATTTTTCTATTTTTATTTTTGCCCTTGTTTCTATTTTTAGTTTTTCTTTCTGATTTTACTGGTAGATTATTTAAAACTACTCTTTCTTAGGGTTTCAGTGTATACTGATTTGTTCTAATTAAATATTTTTACTGGATGATAATTTATTAATTCTAATATTTACTGTGATAAATATGTTTAATGATTGATTTAAGGGAATTAGAATTGACATTAATATAAATTAGGGATTGATTTATTTTATGGCATGGTTTTTAACATGACTTTGGATGAATTTGAACCATTCATTGTTGTATGAAGTTGGTCTGACGTGCGATGTAATATGACCAATGAATTTGTAAAAATATCCAACTTTTGTTTCCTGATTATAATACTCTATTAAATTTAACAATAAATTTTAAAAATAAGTTCTCTTTGGAGTTAGTCTCTGTTGGAATTTACCTTCCCAAATTTAAGGATTCTACTTTACCAAATTTAAGGATTCTACTTTATATATATATATATATATATATATATATATATATATATTAGTCATCAACATAAAAGCCCGTTTCGCTGTATCACAGCTCATCAGTGTGGCTAGACACATCCACTTGCTTCTGGCCGGGATCGAAACTCGACCGATTTTGGTGTCAGTCGGAGTCGCTATTCGTAGGTGCATCGAATCAGAGAAAGGAAATTTTTTTAACGTGTTGCATATATAAGCAGTGTATACACACGCCAGTCACCGAAAGAACTCGATTCATTTTTGAAGAGTAATGCATATATCGCAGAAGTGGAAACTGTTTTTTTTAATTTTCTTTACTAGAGAGCTCAGTCGTGATGAGAGCATACACAATTATAATTAAATTTGTTTTTGATATAAAATTAATTTAATTTTAATTTATGTTTCGAGATTTTACCTTTTTATCAGGCAGTGCCAATTTATTGTTGTGAAAATGATTTACATTTTTTTTTAATCATTTAACCCCGAGCAAGGCATGAAAGTATTTATAGAACAGACAAAGGGAGGCCACATTTCGACGGTGGGGAAGTGGCTGTAGTCGAGCCGCCAGATCAGTACTTATCACATTACAGACTCTCCTTTGGAGCCTGTCGAGAACACTGAGGAGAACGGCAGGGGCACCTGACCATAAATGGCAGCAGTACTCCATGCACGGACGGATGGTTGACTTGTATATATGCAGTATGGATTCAGGCAGAAAAAACATCATGGATCGACATAGTGACCCAACCTTCTAAGCAGTAGATTTAGCTATGGATTCAACATAGTGGTTCAATTTGAGGTCTGAGGAGAGGGTAATGCCGAGGAGGCGTAGTGTGTTGCTCTCAGGGAGACTCGCTTGGTCCATGTTTATGGGAGGCAGGAGAGGTTGCCTGTGATGTTTGACAGACAACAGCTTGGTCTTAGACGTATTGAAGTTGACAAGCCACTTCTTGCCCCAATTCACCACAGAGTGTAGATCCCGTTCAAGGTCAGCAGCGAGATTATGTCTGTCCACCACGAGAGGTTTGAATGCATCAAACAACAGGCCTGTTATTTAAAGAATTGATATGGATGAAGAAAGACAGAAAAATTTACGTGTATGTTTTATTTAACTAATCAGAATGAAGTTCAACTTTTAAATTTGAAAATATAGGATATATGTTTAGGAAATATATGTTTTGTTTTCACTCTTACCGGGAAAGTATCTACCGCCATCTAGTCTGCTTTACTTCCGGTGCAATGCATCCATTTTTGTTACAAGATTATTATCTTAGCTTTCTCTGTATCACAGCATTTTTAAAAACAAAAAAAGAAGGAAAAACATTTTATTTTAAAGGGACCTTTGAGTATGATTATACTATCTTATTACGGTTCAGCGTTCTTTTTTTCATTTTTTTCATAAATCCTTAATTTGTAAAAATTTTAATATTTATTTAATTAATATTATATTATAATACAACACAAATTATCAGATATATGCAAGTTAATGGATATTCTTTTATTTAGAAATTTTAAACATATTCTAAGGTGAACATTTTACAATGTTTGCATATAACCTTTATTCCATTACTTTTATTTAATAGAGTTTTATTCTTAAGAAATTTAATAATAAATAGTTTTTCATATAGACACAATGAGCATGGGACGTTTAAAGATTTAAATATTCTACTTTTTCTTTTTTAAATTTTCCATTTTATTGTAGTAGTTTTATTTGTTTCTTTTAAATACCAAAAATATTTTGATACAGATGTTCTAATTCTGTACTTGTTATTTCATAAATAATTCTGAAATGAAGAAGTGCGCTCATTTTTGCTTCCTTGCCTTGTAAAATTTTGCAAAGTAATAATAACAAAAGAAACTTTCTATTTTCATTTAGATTTATCCACTTGAAAATAGTATGAAATACATTATTTCTGTAAAAAAAACTTGCGTGGCCTAATAATTGTGGCCGGTAGTGTACATTTACCAAAATAAATACTAAAAAATAGTATGAAATGCATCGTTCCTTTTAAAAATCTTGGGGTGGCCTAATAATTATGTAGGTATATATGTGTGTATGAAAGCGAGAGTGCGTGCGTTTGTACACATAAAATATAAAATGATTTTAAAGCCTACATAATGAAAATATCATATATACACATATTCACTCTTGATAGATAGATAGATAGATAGATAGATAGATAGATAGATAGATAGATAGATAGATAGATATAAAATGTAGAGCCCGCTAGCTACATAGATTAAAACATATCATTATATATATTGGATAGATAGATAGATAGATAGATAGATAGATAGATAAATAAAGAGACTGATAAATAGATATAAACAAAGAATGAGATAGATTTATATAGATATGACAGCTTTAACATAGATAGATAGATAGATAGATAGATAGATAGATAGATAGATAGATAGATAAGGAAACAGACAGACAGACAGACCGGTAAATAAATGTAAACAAAGAGTGAGACAGATAGTTGGATATGTAACTAGAGGTATAGATACATATCAACAGAGATAAAGAAGAGATTGAGATAGATAGATAGATAGATAGATAGATAGATAGATAGATAGATAGACAGACAGATAGATAGATAGATAGATAGATAGATAGACAGACAGACAGATAGATAGATAGATAGATAGATAGATAGATATGAACAGACTGAGATAGATAGATAGATAGATAGATAGATAGATAGATAGATAGATAGATAGATAGATATGAAAAGAATGAGATAGATAGATAGATAGATAGATATGAAGAGAATGAGATAGATAGATAGATAGGTAGATAGATAGATAGATAGATAGATAGATAGATAGATAGATAGATAGATAGATAGATAATCAGCGGAAAGGAAATAAAGAAAAAGGGGAGTAGCATAATGAGATATATAAAGATGAACAAACATTGATGGATTCGGCAAAAGGAAATTTGAAAATAGATATGAAGAGACCGTGATATGAAGAGACAGCCTAATCTTGCTGAGGGGAGCAAGCTACTGGCACTTAAATGTCTAATAATATATTGCTATTTCCACTCCTACCAATGTGATACATAATTTCCTGATGAGAGATTCTAAGCCCGTAAAAAAAATAAGATGATGAATTTGCTCCCAGGTAGGTGGAAAATCGAAAAAAGATGAAAAAAAGAAGAAAGCACAAAAAATCGGTTTTTCTTCATTTTTTCCCTCATCAGTCTCACTTTTACATTTCATATTTCTTTCAATATTAAAAGTATATATCCGCAAACAAATTAATAATTTTCTTTTCACATTTCTGCCTATTGTACATATATATCATAAAATTTTTTATTTATACCAAATCCAATCTCCTGTGCTATACACTGAAACTTCGTAGAAATAGCAAGACATTATTCGGTGCAAAATTATAAAACAACCACTGTGTAAAATTTTAAAAGGAAAACGCATTTATTTACAGTTTACAGTTAAAAAACCAGGTACAAACCAGGTCTCACTTTTACATTTAATATTTCTTTCAATATTAAAAGTATATATCCCCAAACAAATTAATAATTTTTTTTTTACATTTCTGCCTATTGTATATATATATATATATATTATAATTTTTTTTATTTATACCAAATCCAATCTCCTCTGCTATAAACTTCGTAGAAATAGCAAGACATTATTCGGCGCAAAATTATAAAACAACCACTGTGTAAAATTTTAAAAGGAAAACGCATTTATTTACAGTTTAAAATTTACAAAACCAGGTACAAACAAAATTTGCACAAAAATGTATTTTGTGCGCATATTAAGATCCTGATAGAATCCAGATATCCCGTGACTCATTAGAGTCGTAGGGGCACAACGTAATGAAGCCGTAGTAGAAATGGTGTTTCTTTGGGCACGACAGACTGACGGAGCCTGTCGAGAACAAAACAAGTTCTAGATTTAAAAATTCAGATGCTCAACACTGACTCATTGATTTCGTTAGAAATAACGAATTTACTCTAATTCACAAAACCTTTCTTAGCACACGCAACACTCGCGAAATTTCACACCTCGATGCGAAATGTATTTCGGTCAATAGAAAACTAGGAAATCCAAAAACAAAAGGCCAGAATCACGTTCGGGAGTGAATTCACAAATGACCTACAAACGATATAAAAGACGGGACAAAACGCCAGAGAGAAATGAGACGAGCGTAATTAACACGTCCATTGAAAAACGTCAAGCGATCGCTATTATTATCTCTATCTTTCTCTCTCACCTCCTTCATTTTCACCATTCACCGTGAGCGAATACTTCAAAGACAATCCTACTCAACAATAAACGCTCATACATACATACATACATACATACATACGTTCCTGCCTACTCACTCTTGCAAGGACTGCTACGAACTCTTGATACTTTAGTCAGTCAGTTAAGTGCCATACGTGATACACACTTTGGGCGATCATGTCTCGAAAGAGACATGACTGACTAGGCAAAAGATTATCCCGCAGTAGGTTGCCATTGCTTTCTGCGGTAGACTGGTTGCCAGCCAAGGCTATAGAACCAAGTCTGTTTTATTATCTAAACCACAATTGGAGGGAAGTGACGGATTAGTACCTTTCCGAAGGGTTTTTGTTCATAAGTGAATGCAAAGAATTGAACTGGAACTCGAACTCGACGCCCCGATTTGTCGCTCCGAGTCGATATACACTGCACCACAACGCAGATCTACCAATTCTTGTTCTTCTTTTCTATAAAGAAATTTTCTATTTAAACATGCAAAAGGTAAACTTATTCTTCCACACATTCCAATCTCAAACCTTTTGATAATTCTGGATAAAACCTGTATGCTGGATTGAGTTCAGTTATGCATCGCACATGGCCAATTTAATAAACGTTAACCATCTCCCTAGTTCTACAAGCCTAACCAGACTGGTTTGAATTCAGAGTTTTTTCTCCTAGACCGGTTGCTCACCAAGGCTAAAGAACCCAGTGTGTCTTGGTATTTTACCCAAAGCTTGTGGGTGGAGAAATGGATTTATACCTTTTCTAAAATTATTAGCACGTTAGTGAATCTAATCTGACTGGAATTCTTTTGTGTACATCTTAAGGCATGCTAACAATTTATTATAAAGGACCATCAGTAAAAAATGGGAAAACAATTAAAATTCGAGAAAAAATGTTTAAAAATCACAAAAAGAGTAAACAATAAAGCAGCGAAAAAAACAAAGGTGCAACCCCATACTGGTAAAAAATGAAAAAGCCTACTTGTAAATTACCCTACAGACGTCTATGAGACACAGTAATTTCTTTTTTTTTTTTTTTTTTTGCTAAGTCCCTTTTCACGCAGTTCATTCTTGAGAAAATTTCTCAGAATTTCTTTCCATTTAGGCTGTCCAACATTAGAAGAATTTGCACTGAAACTTCCAATTTCTCTCGTCCCTTTGTGGCTGGCTGGTAACAGAGCCTTTTTGATAGTCTCTTGATGTCAGTGCCTTCTTTGATATTAATCTGTCTTCTTTGATATTAATCTGCCTTCTTCCCTTACCGTCAAATAGTCTTCTCATCACTTCAAAAGGTCTTCTCTTTGTATCTACTGGCATGAGCCTGATATATTAAAACATTTAAACTCACCCCTGCCTTGCTATTATTCTGTAACCCTTTCCTTTATTAGACCAAGGGTCCTACATTAGAACTTTTCCTCATTCTTTGTTTAAAAGGGGTTGATGAAGCATGTCTTAAACTGACATGTTGAAAACAGCTATTTCCCCTCTAAATTTTATCTGAATTTACAGGTAATACATATATGTATATATCGGTCGGGTTTCAATCATAGGTTAAAGCAATCGGATATCTAACCGTACTGATGAGCTGTGATACAGCGAAACAGATCTGTCAGTGGATGACTATATATATATATATATATATATATAATTAAATTTGTTTTTTAATTAAAAATACATTGCGACTTGGAAAAATCTTGAAGCATAGAAATTTCCGTGTCACAATGTATTTTTAATAAAAAAAGAAATTTAATTATATGATTATGTTATGCTCTACAGTATTTGTTGTATTGAGCACTAAAAAAAAACCCAGAGAACTCGGAATTGTAAAACTGTTGGGTCTTTATATATATATATATATATATATATATATATATATATTATGCTCTCATTACGAAAAAAACAGTTTCCACTTCTTCAATATATGCATTACTCTTCAGAAATGAATCGACGAGTGTATACACTGCTGGCATGTGTATACACTGCTTATATATACAACACGTTAAAATTTACCTTCGCTGTTTCTCTGTGCCTATAGCTTTGGGTGTACTCACTCCGCCTGACATCCAAATCGGTCGAGTTTCGATCCCGGCCAAAAGCAAGTGGATGTGTCTAGCCACACTGATACGCTGTGATACAGCAAAACAGGCTTGTATGTGGATGACTAATATATATATATATTTATATATATATTGTTGAAAAGGGTCGACAAGAATTATTTTGTATTTAATTTTTTCATGAGAATGACCAGAGAAGTGGTTGAAAGC
The DNA here is from genome assembly GCA_037127315.1 of Ascarosepion bandense. NCBI lineage: Eukaryota > Metazoa > Mollusca > Cephalopoda > Sepiida > Sepiidae > Ascarosepion > Ascarosepion bandense. The sequence goes on along the minus strand of JBBBDQ010002153.1, from coordinate 2,493,008 downwards.
TCTAGGAAAAATCATTACGAAATATTTTTATATTCCCTATATTTTACTGGAGGAAAAAGAAAACATGTTAAATTACTAGAAAACTTAACTAAAAAATTAATAAAATATTCCTTGTCGGTCGGTTTTAACAAAACATGCTTAAAAGAATTGTCGCTGTCAATATATATATATATATATATATATATATATATATATATATATATATATATATAAAAGAGCGTGACCATTTGGTTAGAGTGTTGGTTTTTTTTTTTGTCAGGAAGGTGACTTCTTGATGCTATCATTCTGGAGGAGGCGATGTCAGCGTGGGACACATTTGGAATATGCATGAAAACTATACCACTGGTTAACCAAAGCCTTGTTAGTGGAAGCCGTCTATTTTAGTTCTAGCTCGAAGTCACAAGTCATCGTGACCGAGAGTTTGAGTATCCTGGCCTTGTTCAGACTGTTGTTCATGGTAGATAACGCCCTCTTTTCCAGAAACTGTAACTAAGGTCCACTCACCATAGTTGCAGTATAAACAACAGGTCTGAGTAGACGTCAGAAATAAAGATTTATAGGGGATATCTTATCTACTCTTTTTCTAGTTGTAGTGGAGAGTCCGTTCTAGTGAAGGGTAGTTGTATACTGTTGCAGGTTAATGGAATTTGGCCTTGTGGTAGATAGCCCACTATAAGTCATAAAATGATAATAAAATCAAGAAAAGCAATTTGAGTAGAAAAACATTTTTATATATACACATGTCAATTAATGTTTTTACAATTTAAGTAATAACTTAAATTATAGGTCCAACGGAGGTTAAAATATTCATGGCGAATAAAATACTGAAAGAGAATTAATGCTTAGGAATGTGGGGAGTGGAGGTATGTGAGGAATGTCTTTGAAGTAGTCGCTCCTTAGGTCTGGAAGTAGATTTGAGACAGGGAGAAGGAAAGAGAGGTGAAGGGACGAGCATAGTAGCCACTTGACTTGGTCAAGGGAGATACTAATTACATTCGTCTCTCTGGGTCTCTGGATCGGTCTGTCTGCTGGGTGCTTTCTGTTTCGGCTTTTTATATCTGCTTCTTGGATCAAAAGCAGCTCGTTTGGGATTTCACACTTGAATTTGATTCTAGGTTTCCCATTGGCTGGTAAATAAAATTCGCGTAAGCTCGTGAAATGTAAATTTGATATTTAATTAATTTTTATTTTTTCAATCGGAACATTTGCGCGAATCCACCTGCGCAGAGACGACTTTTGGTCATTTGCTTTCTGGTCGTTATAGAGCAAACATCCGGTCTATCGTTTTTGCTCGGTATCACCACAGATTAACGAGGATTAACTACATACATTTATTTATTTATTTTAAAGTGGGTTATTATTTCCTATATATCCCTGTGTATATAAACTTTTGGCCATATCACGTTGAGTCATTGGTATCGCATTCTTTCTCTCACTTCTGGCTATATTACGTTTAACCACTAGTTTTCGTACGATCACCCAAGTTAAGCAGCATGAAGCCTGTTCAGTACTTAGATTGGTGACTGCATTTGAATACCATGTGCTGTAATCTTGAATGTGTAACTATTGTAATGGCTAATAGCTTGTAATTGAAAATGGGAGAGCCGAGTTCAAATTACAGTCTCGTTCGTTGTTTTCACTTACACGTTAATACTCTTGAGAAAGTCATGAATATTCTGTCCTCTCAGCTGTGATCTAATTAGTAGAACTTATATTAGTAAGTCATAATTATCTTCTCAAAATCCTTAGATTCTAAAAATATTTTCTAGCTTTAAATAGCAACATTCTGATAAGCGGTAAAACACAAGTTAATCAGTCAATCAATCGAATTGACTCGATCTCACTCATTCATTTTTTTGTCATCGTTTTCTTTTTCTCTCTGTCAAAGCAATCTCTCTCTCCCTCTCTCTCCCTCTCTCTCTTTGTCTTTCTTTTGCGTTCTCTGTTAATATCACATTTTTCGCTTTTTATTTCACTCTCTTTTCTCTTCGTATTCATTTAACACCCTTTTTCTTTTCCTTTCCGTTATCGAGTTTCTCTATTCATTGAACTATTTCTCTTTCCATTGTTCTTTCTTTCCTCCCTTCTCCCTTTTATTATCTCTCTCTTTCTCTCTCTCTCTCTCTCTCTCTCTCTTTTCGCTTTTATTTCACGCTTTTTTGCTTGTATTTATTTATCACTCTTTCTCTTTCTTTCTGTTATTGAGCTTCTCTATTCATTGAACTCTTTCTCTTTCACTCGTTCTTTCTTTTTCACCCCTTCTCTGTTTCTCTGAAACTTACTTTTTCTCACTCACTCTCTCTGTTTCACTCTCTCTCTCTATCTCTCTCTCTCTCTGCCACTTTCTCTAATAATATTCCATTTTCGCTTTTCATTTCACTCACTTTTTTCTTGTATTTATCTATCACCCTGTCTCTTTCTTTTCCTTTCCTTTATCGAGTGTCTCTATTCATTGAACTATTTCTCTTTCATCGTTCTTTCTTTCTTTCGTTGACACATATTCTTTCTTTCTCTCTCTCTCTCTCTCTCTCTCTCTGTCACTTTCTCTGATATATTCATATGTTTGTCTATAATTTAGCTTTCTTTTTGTATTTATCAACCTATTTTCTCTTTCTTTCAGCTATCTAGTTTCTTTAGACTGTGAACTCTTTCTCTTTCTTTCTTTCTTTCTTTGAAACTTGCTTTCTCTCGGTTGCTCTCTCTCTCTCTTTCTTTACCACTTTCTCTTATAATATCACATTTTTGTTTTGCTTTTAATTTCAGTCTTTATTTTCTATCACCCTCTTCTTTTCTGTTATTTATTATTGATATTTTTCTATTTATTGACATTTTTCTATTTCTATCTTTTTTTCCTGTCTTTTTCGTTCCTTCACCCTTTCTCTTACTCATACATTTTTCTCTCTCTCTCCCTCTCTCTCACTTTCTCTTATAATATCATATTGGCTTTTTGTTTTGTTCTCTTTTTCCTTGTATTTATTTATCGCTCTGAACTTTTTCTTTTCATAATT